>JAVQJF010101241.1:0-16861 GCA_036023855.1 Gadopsis marmoratus | reverse complement strand
GAACCGAAAGCAGCAGTGATCATAGAGTGCACCGTGCTTCGTAAACAAGTGGACTCAGAGAAGGCGATGACTAAAATGACCATTAAATGAGATGCGCATAAAATGACATATGCATTGTTATAAAAATCTGTAGGTAATCGCAGCGTTGATGGCTTCAAGAAGAGCTGACAGCAGCTACGTACGTGTGCGGCCGAGCAGTCTATAGTATATGTGATTGAGATTAATTCACAAGCCTGATGGCCTGTGGATAGTAACTGTTCGTCAGCCTGGTTGTTTCTTGTGCACTTTTTAAAATTCGCCCTCTGTTCTAGGCCCACTTCTCAGGAGGAAAGACATATCAACAACAGGCCTTACTTGCATTTTAAATGGGAGTAATGGTAGTATCACAGAAGTATGAAAGCCTTGACACAGGCTTTCATCAGAGGCCATTACTTACTATTTTTCTTGTTTTATTGACTTTACTGATCTGCTCGCATTTCATTTGCAGATGTTGTTTGTTGTTAATGCAGACTCAGACTTCCTCTATATTACCGGTTGTCTTGATAGAATTTGCTATATTATACATTTCCACAGCACTAATTCCATCAGTACAACAACAGGGCAATGCCAGTATGTCAGTCAGTGGGCCCACCGATTCAGTCCAGACTGAAATATCATGACAACTATTGGATGGATTGCCATGAAATTCTGTAAATGTGTGATCATCTAAATTTCCCACTAGTGCCACCAGACGTTTTAACCTATTGAGTGAAATATCTCGTCACATTTTCAACAGATGTTCGTGGTTTCCAGACAGTTGAGTTTAGGTAACTACTGGATGGATTGCTGTGAAATTCATGGTCCCCAGAGGATGAACTGTAATAACCTTGATTCCTCGATCTTTCATCTAGCGCCATCATCAGGTAACATTTCGCCAATATTTATTTTATGACCCAATAAATGCAGAAATAATCACACTCTCATCGGCCTCAGCTGTACTTTCTATTCAGTGCTAATTAGCAAATGTTTACATGCTAACACGCTAAATGAAGATGGCTATAGTCTCAAAGCCACTAGCATCGCTGCAGACTAGTCTTGTTATTCACTAGTTCTTTCTAGTCACTTCATTTTGCCGTTTTCTTTTTTTAACCTGGTTAAGTTGCTGTTAAAGAAACTCGACACTTCCTTCACTGATGTTTCACATTAAAGGCCTTCCAGTGGCTCAAAGGGCATAATCCATTGCAATGGCAGAGTAGAAGCAACTGGAACTGAATAGTGGTCTAAAACAGTTTTTCTTCACAATTTCTGCTAAAAAGATGAACTCGGAGCAGCAGAGCGGTGAGTAGTACATGTCTCTGTTGTTTAGGCCATCTAAAGGATGATTTTTAGATAGTTATGAGGAGTAAATGGCAAAAATACATCTTTTGAACAAAGTGTGTGAACGTATTGTCTCGTTTGCGTCAGAGTAGAAGCCGCCGTCTGTCAGATTAAAAGCGAAAGCATTTTCCTCCCTTTTCAGTAACTCTTAAGAGGTTCTGCACACTTAAACATGTTTTTTGAGATGTAAACTAAATGATATGACTGTACTGTGATGAAACACATTAATACTGGTGTTTGTTTGTTTTTTGACATTTCTTACCAAACGTTTAAAAATCAGCATTTCATGGGTTGAAAATGTCTCAACACGCCATCTACTGTTTTAAATCAGCCTTGAACCTGTGAAGAGTCAGCTGGCTGGGACCTGTCTACGTCATGAAATCTATATAGACTCTAATCAGTGTCAGTCAGTCTACCCCCCGTGTCCCCTGACCCACACACTACATAGCCACGAGGTCACGTCTCCTACAGCTGTTGCTCCTTCACTCGTTGCATTTCTTAAATATGCTGGGAGAGCGGCTTCTAGCTGACTTTGAGGGCGTAGCCACACTTTAAAATGAAACGACGCACAATCCTGTGAGCAAAATGCAAAACATCTGATGCACACATGCTGTGGGATCATTTGTAGTTTTGGTATTTAAAGACAAGATCAAAACTATACATCAGAAATCTTAATGTCTTTCTTTAGCTGTCATTAATATCACATCGCTCTACCAATGTGTTGACCAGCACGCAGCCTTTTCTGTTTTGCTCTACCGTAAGGAGATTTCGATATTCTGTGCATGTATTAATTAGAGAGATGCATCTGCAGCCTGTGGCAAAGGTAAATCCCATTGTTGGGAATTGGCAGGTGTATAGAATGCCACAGAGCTCCTTGCATTTTGTGTAAGTGTCCATGTCCTAATATCTTGCACATAACACATTTTATGGACTGTACATTTCCTACCAGTTAATTCTGTAGTGTAGGTTAGAAAACCAGATTTTATCTGTGTGTATAAAATGGGATTTCTTTCTACATCAAACCCAAATTGTGACCAAAGGAGATTAGTTAAGCTAAACCCAATCTAATTTCAGCTTTGCTCTCCAATTTGCATATTCTGCAGCTATAAGATAGGATGATTCACCTTTTACACTTTCACAGATGGGATCATCAAGGATCAACTGATGCATCAATGTATTTTGATTTTCCTTTTTTCCGGCATTAAGTAGCTTTTGATAAAGTCTTAATTTCCTTACTACATCATTATTAGCGTTTGATACCAACGTGCCATCTGGCAAATGTTAAAGCACAAGCAGATAAGAATTCATAATGAATATGGTTGACTCTATGACAGATTGTAATAAAAGAGAGGGGCTGTGACAATTATCGCAGAGACAGAGCGTGAGGGCATTTGACAATGTGGCAGGCCTGCACTTGCTAATTGCAAAGCTGCTCGTACATTTCCACTATCTCACCGACCATCAGAATTCCTTTATGTGCAATCACATCTTTTTGTTCCTGCCTCCACTCATAAAATCCCACTCTCCGGCACAAGTCAGATTGTGTATTTAAATGGATTTTATTTAGCAATTAAATTGAGTTCAGTGATATATAACAGAAGACCTATAACACTTTCCCACCTACACATGGTGAGAATGAATCCAAATCGTTCTGTTTCGCAGCCGTGTCAACTCCTCCCCAGCACCACCTGTCATCAGGATATTTTGCAGCAATATCAGAGGAAACACTTTGGAGATTGTGTGAGCTGTGTGCTTTCATCAGTGTCCCTTAATTAAATCTACCTTTCCCCAGGCTCTCCCATGATCTCTGCAAATAAAAAACAGAGTAAACACACCTAATTAAAGAAGTTAAAACACAACCCAACCAGGTTCTGCCTCAATGTCAGCGGCTGTCGTATCTGCAGAGGCTCTGCGATGCACTGTAATTCCTCCCCAGCTCGCAGTCAGTGCAGGCTAAAATCATGTGTCATTAGTAAATTACACAGGTGCCAGACTGAGTTATCATCTTGAGTATGAAAAGCTTCATAATAACCTAAGGAGGTGCTTCTAAAACGGTCCTATCTTTTAAGCTAAATGAACACGCCACACTGATATGAGATTATCCAGCTTTAGAGCAAACACTGTTGCCCCGAGGCCTGCAGCCAGTTTATGATGCACTATTTTCTAATCTTTTTTCAACCTCAACAAGCACAAGTACAGAGCAAAACGGAAGAAAAGAAGGAGAGAAAAAATGTGTTGTGTAGTTACACCATTTTAAGTTTAAGAAAAAACCTTGGAGACTGTTCAGCAGTAATGGTGGGAGGGGTTTACCATTAGTGCTTTATTCAAGCAGTTGTATTATGGCAACGAAAACATTGCTTTCATTCTTATTCCACAGCTACATTTTAAAAAGAATTTCTTGGGATTCATAGATCCAGAATAGCACTATGACATATAAAATACAATAAAAAAGATATGTTGCTAGGGCGCTACTGCTTGTCAGTATCTAGACTTTGCTGCAGAAGAATGATCTTTAATAAAACACAAATTGAATCACTCAGAAATGGGAATTAGTGTTAGAAATCTTGAATACAGTCAGAGATGAGTACTCAGATGTGTACTTTGTGAGGATGGTGTATTGAACTGTATTCTGCTAATTCTACTCATTATTTGACTCCTGTCCTTTTCTACACATGTTTTGGTGTGTGTGCGAAATACGAGGAGTGTCAGTCACTTAAGTAACATCCAAGACCCATTGAGACAATTTTATTCTGTACTGTGAAGTTTAATTTCAAATGGAGATGTTGAAAGGTGAAGAGCAGCACAGAAGTTCTGACTGACACACAGCTACTAGCATAGGATAATTTATTGTACTATACAACAGATGTAGGGCTCATTAAAGCCTCTTTTGGTCCTTTCTCTGCATATTTCACAAACCAATCTTAGGTTTTTTAAAGCACCCTGAAAAGAAGTTGGTTTTTAATTTCTCTAAAACATGAGGAATTCATGACAAAATAAGATACTAACAATCAAACTTGATGTAAAAGAACAACAACAAACAAATTGAAAAAACAACGGTAGGTATTACCTATTAAGAATTTGATACCGCTTCAAGGTATGGGGTGGGTGTGGTTTGATCAGATTTGATTGACAGTGCTGTCAGCATAAGCAAACTGTCATCACTCCTGATTGGTACTTTTCCAGCTGAGGCCCGCCTTCTTCAAACCAGCAACAAGAACGCAGACAAAAACACAAATCGGAAGTATAAATGTGATATAAAATAGATAAATAATTGTATAAGAGAGTTCATTTTTTTTTTCACTTGTTAGACTGTGGCGGCCGGATCAACAGTTTTCACACTTAGTCAACTAGGAGCAATTCTTTGTACTTCTGAATTAATTAATGTATATGATGTGAGTCAGCTCTACGGTGAATAAATGGATGAGTAGATTAACAAAGTGAGTGCCTGCATCTATCTGAGACCTTGTCTTATGAAAACATGTTGGCTTAGCAGCCTTTAATTTACTCTACAGTTCTATAGGCCGTGGTGCATATTTTACTGAGCGACGCTCAAACATTGTCAAACAAAGAGACCGCCATATTTAATCAAGATTAAGGGAAAAGAAGTGGAACAGGTGACTGTGAGAGTACCCAGGACGCTTACAGGTCCACTGTATACTTCATGACACCACCACAAAATTACTGTTGAAACCAGAAACAAATCAAAAGTTCAAGTTGAATTGTAGCTACATACACCAAACTTCATTAATGCTGAGGATAAAATGAGTGATAAAATGGTAGAAATGTCCGAATTAAGACGATCGTTAGGTGTTTCCAGCCCTGTTTTTAGAAACATTTTCTGTGCAGTGACTTGAAATGCCAGATTTGAAAATAGAATAGCCGGAAACACTGCAAGCTAAAAAATCTTTATGCTCGGCCGAGACGGAAAGTTGGCATGCTAATTAAGAAATGGATTACTGAAATTCAGAACAAATGCAACAGAGGTGGATGGAAACAGAATACAACTTGATGTCACAGTACCTGATGCTGCTTGTACTGTAGGCAAATCATTCTTAATCATTTAATATTTGTCACATAAAAGGCAGTTGGCTAAAGCACACGCTTCTTCACATTTCATTTTGCAGAAATGTCAGAAATTCCGGTAAAACGTGCATTGTAATTTAATGGAAACATCACTAATGTGCAGTGATAGGATGCAACTAAGTATGCTTTCTTAAGCAATGCACCGGAGAATAATTTTGAGGTACTTGTACTTTACATAATTGTTACCTTTTTATACAACTTTATACTTTTGCTTCACAACAATTCAGAGGGAAATACTGTACTTTTTAAAAAAAAATTACATATAAAAGATACAATCAGTTTATAAAATATAATGCATTGTTGTAGATTACACTGCCCAACATTATGAAGCCGTTATACCCACCTTATATCCACCAACTATTACAGTATACATCAATAATAAAAACTAAAAAATGTAATAGTTATAACAATATAGCACTCCGAATAAGTACATTTATTTTTTTTTATCATTTTGGTCAGTACTTTTGCACTGTTGTGTTGCTGCTTCTACTTAAGACGTACAGGATCTGACTGCTTCTTGCCACAGACCACAGATTTACAGCACAAAACAAAAATCTAATTGTTGATCCACAACTCTATATTATACAAAAAAAAAAACATCCCAAAAATGCCTGTTTGAATAGCAATTTATGTGTAAAAAGTTGTCTCCAACCCAAAAAATAAATAAAAAAATACATAATTTGACTGTGTACCTTTGCCTGTAAATGTGTTTGTCAGGCTATTGCACTCCCACTTGTAAGGCCTCCAGTATGTGACTGTCTAGCGCTTATCTCTCCAGGACTTATAGGAGTTAATGAGAGCAGCCTGACAATGTGAGACTACCTGGAGCCCGAGGGCCTGTCGTGGTGTGAGTAAACCATTAGCCCTAGCCCCAGGGCAAACAGCTCCCAAAAACTGGAGAGTTCTGCAACACCATTTTATTACTAAGTCCCAATGCAAAGGCTGATACTGCGCTGGTGCATACTGGAAGCAGAGACAAGCTGCTTTGTCCTGCGACTGCCACTGCAGATATCCAATGCTGTGTACTGTCAGAAACCCGAAGCCCAAGCTGGTCAAAACAAGCCAGAGATATAACACTGACATACAGTAATCCCCGCAGCCAACACACATGCGCTGGCTTTTCAGAAAGGCAGCGAGAGTTGATACAGACAAGAGTAATGGGTCTCTCACCTGTAACATGATTCTGTCTTTAGAAGGAGGCCTGAGGATGGGTGGGTGTGCCCGCCCTCAGTCCTCCCAGTTGGACACCGCTATTCTGCAGCTCATTGTCTTTGTGTGATGGGTCAAGAAGATAAATCCTCTTAGCTGCAGCAAACAGCCACAGAAAAATGATAGCCCTGGGAGCATATTTTTGGCATCATATAAATAAGAAATGGAGAAAAGAAAAAAAAAAGAGAGAAAGAAATTATACCCCTGAAAGAATCATCTGGTTTTTCAAGCCTTGCAGGGATCCACAATCATAGTCCTGTGACATACTTTTAGATGCCAAACCACTTCACTAACACTTTTAACCCCCCCCACCCATTTAGCATTTAAGCAGCATTGAGACAATTGAGAGGTAATTATTATTAATAATTACTACATGGGCGCACACTACAACACTATTAGTTGTAAACAGATATAAGGAAATTTTTAAGTGTCTTTTAATGTATGTATAACAACTCCTCCTATAAAGAATTCATATCTGGTTTGCAAACAGTTAATTCAGTCTTGATAACACATTATAACATAGTTGTAATCGTATATAATCATATATTTTCAGTAGTTTTAAACCTGCTGTACTTGTGTACAACCAGTTAATACATGCCGTACAACTCACTGTATAACTGCCAAAATATATATATGTATGTGTGTGTATATACAGTGTGTGTATATATATATACACATTATATCTGGTTATAAATACATTTATTTAAAAAATATTTAATCCAATATCAGGATATTAGCACAACTCGTGTGTGTTATTCTTTATTAGCAATTAGATCCGCAGTAACCCTGACTGACAGAGGATTTGGACACCGTGCACTCACTTAATGCACTTTTATCATGCACTGTAAAAGTGTAGCGAGCTATTTTAAGCAGGTTTACTTTAAATATTCATGTGCATGAACAAGTCCAGCTCTAACCAAGCACGTGTACCTATACATCCACTGAATTACTTTCCAGGAGTGTGTGTCAGATTCTGCTGATCATTACTGTGTACTGTATATATATTTAATACTGGGGTTACCTGGATCACCTTGCTGAATACCTTGAACATGGACTCATGTAAGGACAACTCTGCCAAGTTATCCAGACAGCTCACTACACTCTGCACTATGCATGCTTTAGCAATATGGATAAATAATTATAAAACATTACTATCGATTACTTGTCAGGGGTGCGTGATTGATCATTGTAGTTTATACAATACTGCACATGTTACCTTTTACATTTCCTGATGCCTTACATTCACAAATTAAGAGTCATTTATGTTACAAACATACTTGTTAACCATTTATTACACTGAAAAATGGGGCCTGAAGTGAAGAGAAATGATCTATGACTTATTAACATTAATAATGCTCAGAGAGTATCAACGTCGTACAAGACATTTCTTAGAAAAAGCGGAGTTGAGCATTGGAAAATTAAAATTAGACAAAGGAGCTTTAACATTTTTAAGAATAAAATATGAACAGCGGTTGTGTCACTAACTGTATAAAAATGACACGACAGGAAAGGGGAACTGCGCCACAAACAACGAAAACTACTATGTAGAGAGGTAATTACTAAATGTAATTGTTTGCTTATCATTTACCGCCTTAAAAATGGCACCAAAAGAAAAGTGAAACTATCTAGGATTTTTTTTAACAATGCTCACAGAATGTTAATATCTCACTGGGTATTTCTTAGCAATAGCAAGGATGCATTGGAAAATGTAACAATATAAATCTTATAAATATAAACAGTGGTTATGGCACCAACACATAATATCTGCAGTGTCAAAATGATGAACCATTAAGGCTTCTTCATTACTTAATAATCACTAGAAACGTAGACAAATTAAAGTGCGTAAATTGGGTAAGGGGAACAGAAACAACAGCGTCACATTCTGGCAGTATTATATTAATCAGTTAGGGACCAGCTCTAAAGGGAATACCACAAGGTCAAGAGATCTTTTCAGATTATATCTTATATTATAGCTCATATTTTTCCCTATTAACACTTCAAACCAACTTTATTTGCATCTGGCCTACTATCATTATACGCCCAACCTCCAATGGAAAATCATGCAATATAGCCCAGTGCAATCCTGACTTTTATTTTGCAATTATTAATTCAATTCAATTCTATTTCCAATATTAATTTCCACATGGACCTTTTTTTCAGATGGTGGTGTTAAAATTCAAATCATGGTTTACTACTGATTCATTCAGGTACATTACAATGTTATATTATTTTATATATCAATGTATGATGAGTATGAATGGTAGTCAAAATAACAAAACAATTGAATGCAGGAAACGAAGCAGACTAAACATATTTTTTACAACGCTTTACATAAGCCATGACCACTTCTGGTATATTGTAAAATCAAATGCAGATATTTTTGTGCCATAAACAGATACAAATATTAGCTTTGATTTGCACCCCAAAGAAAACCTTTTTCAATGCCCTCATATCTACTCACAAAATTAAAGGGTGTCATAAACCATTAACTCGTTGTTTTTATATTCCTTAAATAAGGGGAGTTAAAGTGAACCACCATGTCTAACTGTAAAAACTCCCCCGTACATTCCACCCCACCCAGCATTGATGGAGCAAGTGCCATTCTTCTGGTAACACAGCAGAAGTTTGATGTAGGTGGAAAGTTGAGTTAAACTTTTCCAAATCTTGAATCTACAAAGGTTAAGAACACCGGCTGATCAACACACACAGGGTCTTTTGACTATATTACAATTACGCTAAAACACATGATTTATTACATTAGCGGCGAGTGGTAGAGACCAGCACAAAGGGAGATTGTATGAAGATTACAGTGATGAAATAGTCAAATTTATTATCTTGACAGCTGGATATTCCAATTTCTTTGCCGCTGAGCCATGTAGATTTTCCAGAGTGCAAACATGTTTAAGTACTTCTTCAGAGTCAATTAAATCAGATACTAGTTAAATTACCATTTTTATTAACCTACAGGTTCAGATTTTTGTAATTTTAATCACTATTGGAAAGACTATTAGAGCAGCTTTCCAATGAAGACTGAATGAAGGGTCACTTAGAGAGCGGCAGAATTAATCACAGTGTCACTTCAACTCTACCTTTCATTTCACTTTAAAGCTCGCTCTGTGATTTACATGTGCATGGAGAATTATCTGCGGTTAGTTAAAGGAGAGATTAGGAGCGGTGATGAGCCGCATCCACCTAAAGCTCCAGGAAACTTGAGCATCACACCTGAGCCCAAGTAAGATTATTAAAATGAAGGTTGTACAGTATTTCAGAAGGCTTAGAACAGGGCCGTTAAATATCCAAAGTTCAACTACTGTCAATATTACGCCACAAATCATTTTCCATTTCCGCGCCATACCTGTGGACTCTCCTTTCCCTCCTCCACCGTGTGTGGTGGGAGCCAGCCTCTGGACTGTGGACAGTAAATCATATACCAAGAGAACATTAACCTTTAGTTGTGGTGTTAAGATGGAACTTCAATTAACAAGAGTAAATAATCCTTGTGATTACTTTTGCCTGGCCTTTATCTCGTGCATAACCTAATTAAATGGACCATCCAAACATAAAACCACAGCTAATCAACTTTGCTGAGGCATCGCAGTATGACTGTGTAGGACTTTGAAAGCACGCCCACGCATGTGCGAGAGTTCCCTTACACACACACACACATACACACACACACACACAGTTAGAAAAGACTTAATGGATAATAAAGAGTTATTGTTTTGGAATAACACCTCAGAATTCAGTTCATTAAAACGACTGGGCTTTTATTTTAAACATAAAATTATTTTTGGAGTCAGCCTTTGTCATTTCCAGCTAATTTAATTAAACCCAATTATTAAGATAGCTAGCAAGCAGTGACGACACTCTCCATCTCATGAAGGTTGCTTCATTCATTTACTCCCTATCAGAGTGACCTTAGGTGATTGGTGGGTGAGTTGTTCATAGCAGGACCAATGGCTTTGGCCTTCAAAATATACTGAAAAATCCATGGAAGAGATGCACAATGCAAACTAATGCAAACAAGCAAGACAGGTCATTTGTAGCAAAATGATATTACGGTTGTCTGCAACAAAGGTGATTATTGTGGTAAAGCAAAGACATAGCGCCTTGTCTAGTACTGCGGGTATTATTTTAGTGAGTAACAAGTCGCCAAAAGACATTCGAATTTTGGATTGCAGTTGCACAAGCGCAATATCACTCACTACTGCACCGGTGTTAAAACAAGTCGCACATCCTCAACCGCCAAAACTGTTGCTAAACGGTTTCTCAGCGGACAGTGTCGGGTTTGGTTTCTTTGTGTTCTGCAGGTTGGAAGTGGTTTAAATAGGCCACAGGAAATTGACTCCATTTAATCTGCGCATTGAAATTTAGACCGTGTAATCAGTTCTCGTTCACATGTGGACCAAGATAAGACTGGTTTTATTTGTGTGTAAATCTATCCAGAGAGGCCTCATTCTTGGCTGTGGCTAGAGTAAGCCATGCCTCCAAGCTATAGCAGCATGTGTGTGTGTGTGTGTGTGTGTGTGTGTGGACATAACTGGTCCTTCACTTGGTTCCCCACCCTCTGCCTCAGGATCCTTGTGTAATTGAGAGATGATCTGGGCATCGCGCACAAAGCATGGTCACACTGCCTCAGGATGTGAGCACAATAATCTTTGGAACAAGGCGAGGAAGCGTCCTCCTCCCATTGTGGAAATAAGGAAATGTAACTCAAGGGGAGATAATAGAATAAGTGTATTGTTCAATAAGAAGGAAGAAGTTACCTCTAAGCAAACTCTAATCTGACATGTATTATACAGTATGTTCCTTAACACCTCAGACTCAAAGTCATGCCTGTGTATGAACACTGTACTCTTTGTTTCAGCAGACGTTGCAGTGGAATACAATACGTGTATGTATTCTTAATCATTTGCATCCATATCTGTTACTTTAGCTTGGCGGTGGCACAATGCATTATGAAGAAAACTTGATTGCGAGTTGTCACCTGAGCCTCATTCCCTTTAATTACAGCCGTTGTGTGGACATATGTGCATACAAATGGCTTATTTGAAGAGTGGATGAAACGGAGTTCATTTGAAAACCTACAACAAAACCATTTGTTCCCACCAAAACAGCACTCGCTGTATGACAAATGATGCTTTAGTCTTATGAATAATTCTCAAATTCTAAGCAATCAAGCTTTAAAGATATCGTAAATCCTGTTTAAATGGCCTCATTCATTTCACCACGGATATGGGAGGGATACTAATAAAGTGTTACGTCTGAAATTGTCACTGACTTCACGCGTCGCTGGGAGATGTTCAGTGCAGAGCTGATGTATGGCGCGACTGGCTGTATGGTGATGGAAATGTCGCCGTGGCCTCGTTAGCATTCTGCTGTAACCCTCGGGCAGGGGTGTCAGATTCTCTCAAAATTTACAGCTCAGTTTGGAACCGAAAGACTCTGCGCATAATGGCTGTGAGGGGCTTTATAATGAAAATACTGATCCAAGATCTTAGCAAGGTCTGCTATGAGGAAGATGTTGATTAATGACCAGCTACATATGTGAAAGGTTAGAAATGGTCAAAAGCAGCAAAAACGTGAAGTTCATTGAATGTACTTTATGTTTTCTTTCTTACATTGTTTTAATGACTTTAGTTGCTAAGACAACTGCTCTGTGTAGTTAGGTCCAACATCATACATGCTTTGGGCCTACTGCCTTAGAATCAACCCCGGGTAGTTATCAAGAGGTTTTATATGCAGTTTCTTAACGCCAACAAATCACTATAATGAGGCCAACACCATATGGTCTCATATCTTATGTCTTATATCTTACTATGAGCAGAAAACAAAACTAAAACTGTCTTTGAGGGAAATGGGGCTGAATAATATTAACAAAAATCAATATTCAACATGGTACAAACCCATAGAACTTTAAGTTAAAGGACACGGCTGATTTCCTTACTGTCAACTAATATGTAAAGAAGACAAAAAACAAAAAGGAAATGATTCCGTTCCTTTTCGCCATAGAGCTCCACTGTTCTCCAAGAACTATTAATAACACATAAATGAGCCACAATACCAACAACATCCCACATACTCCATCCATTTGCTGCAAGTACTTACTAGTACACCAAATGTGTGTTCATCCGCAGATGAAAGTAGTCCCTAACAAATTGATTATTTACATAAATTTGAGTAACTTATGCTAAAAAGTTACTCAATTTACCAACAATTTACCAGTTGCCACAATTTACCCTGTTTTAAAAGTGAAGATAGATGATTGTGTTTTTAAAAATTTGAAGTCTAATGCAATGTTGGATTTGGTCTTTTCATGGGACATGTAGACGATAACAAGAACATAGACTACTGCCTTAAGTTTCCAAAGATAACAAACATGTAATAATATTATGATAATATTTGATATTCTTGATTAATCTAGTAACTGTTTGGTCAGAAAAATGTAAGTGAATAATAAAAGATGCCCCTTCCACAGTGTGATGTGTGGTTGTGTATTTATTAACATGAACAAAAGGCACAACAATTACATTTTATTTAGTTTTTGCCTTGAGAACATCATTCTTTGACCATGCAGATTTAAGCTAATATTGGCAAAGGCCACACTCTTTCCAACTGAAAACTAGAGTTCGTCTTCATTTCAGAGAAGTGTGGTTTTGACTGGCCACGATGCTGATATTATGCGATGGAAACGATCCTGCACATATGGATTAATGCTGTTGCTTCTTGTCATGTGTTGACCGATATATTGAGACGTTGGATATAAATGTACAAAAGTAGATTCAATACCACCATGACAGTAAATGAAAAGACTAGAGGATGGTTTTTTGGTTTGGCTGCTAGTAAACTCTTAACGCTACACAGGCCTCATGTCTTTGACACCGTAGTTAAATGAATACGGTCTTTCAAATGTCCCTGCATGCAGTGCTCTCCTGTCCTCTTTAGTCGTCTGAGTCCTTGAGCACTCTGCTAAGAAGGGTAGAAAATGTGAATTACAACTAAGCTACTTAACCACAATGAATTAAGGCCTAACATTTGAAAATTTGATACTGAAATTACTGTCATTATGGTGCATTATGTGTGCGCATAATGATTGCTTTGGCGCTGTTTGAAGACAAAGGCAGACTCTGGAGGGAAAGCATAGTTAGAGGAAAAGTTGATTTCATGGCTGTTAATGATATGTGAACTTCAAACCTTAATTTTAGCAGCCATCATTTCCTGCCATTTTCACAATTCCTCTTTTGTTAGCTACCTAAAATCGTAATGCATCTGCAAATGATTTCTCTTTCTCTGGACACAGAGTGAGCCATACCCATGGAGAACTACTTATCAGGCAGAAAGATTGTTCTTTTGTTTTTTTTTAGGCTTATGCTTGCTTTGTACAACATGTGCTTCAGTGAAGAACAAAAAAGTAAGAGCATACTGTAAAGGCTTAACAGGAATGCAGAGAAACCGTAATCTTTGAAACCATATGCATCTTTAAGCAAAAGTAGGAGTAGTAAGATGCAGAGCTTTCCCTGGCCTCTGCTGTGTTTTTGTGGGTACAAGTTTACACCAAACGTCTAGGGTGTTTGACAAAGAGATGAATTGAATACCAAGATCAAGGACCACACAGTAATGGCGACCACGTTTCCCTCACAGCTCTATTATTGTACCACCAAAACAGACACATGGAAAATTGGACTGACTTAGCCTCCATTTTTTTTTTCAGGATGTTCCCAAGGTTGCAAACAGCGCGGAGACCAACTGGAGCTGTTATTAATTCTACATCAGTTTCAGTTTGGATGCCTGAAAGCCAATTAAAGGAAACTTAATTGAATCAGCCTCAGGACCCTCCCGAACAGGAACTCAAATGAATTGTGCTCGGGGACGGCTGGCAGGAAAGAGAAAGAGGGCATGGAGGTTAAATAAAAAGGTTGAAATTACCAAGAATCCAAGTCTATGCTTGGAATACTGGCTACAGACTGACCCTGCTATGATGTAAATTAAATCTGGTTTTCAGCCTTATCCAACCAAACCAGATGCTTGTAGATTTTGTTTATTTCTGTCTGGTGACATTGTGACACAAGTTTCAGCCAAAAACGATGTGTGGAATTTCCATCAAATACAGATGCTACATTTACATTTGTGGAGCCCAGGACTTTTCAGCAAGGAAAAAAAAGAAAGGTTCCGTTTTAAAGCTGAACTCAAATTAAAAACAATTTATTCTAGGAAACTGGAATATTTATATCCATGGTGTTGGCTTTTGACTCGTGTCGACATAGGTACTGGTACTTTAACTGGTTCAATCTCTGTGCGGGCGGGCACGAAATACAGATTGATTGGTTAACATTGTTATCTGTGATTTCAGTATTCCCTACGTAATGCCGCCTAGTGATTCAAATCACAATGTAACATTCGGATTATGTGGTGTGAATATAACACTGACTGTGTGGGAGTGGACTGAGCAGGTTGTTAAAATACTAGTGTTGAACTAGTGTTGCCAAGCTAGCCTAGCTTGCTAGCGTCCACTTAACAGCACAATGGGTCCATCCAAATGTTGAACATTGTCAAGGGACAGACTGTTTAAAACATTACCAATGCTAATGGTTGATAGCTAGGCTAACACTACGTGACCTTGTTGCAAAAGTGGGAAAAAAACCCATTTCCAGTGAGTAGCAGTAGAGCATCACGGAAGCGGACAGCGCGTCTCCTTCAAACGTCAGTCAAAAACTGTTTTATCCTCTTTAGAAAAATAGGAAAAAAGGAATCGCCAAACATATACAGCATCCTTATAGCTTATACTTTAGGAAATAACAAAAAAATGAATTAAAATTTTGTAAAAGAAAAATGTGTAAAATGGTTCATTACAAGCAACATAAACACAGACAGACAGACAGACAGACACACACACACACAGACTATTCCTCAAGGCCATGTTCCATTGTCCTGGGAAAGCCATGAGGAGGAATTCCTTTCATGTGTCATCTCCTGTCACAGTATGGTCCTGACAGAGGCTTAGTGACATACGAGAGGCCTCGGCAGAATGTGCTGCTTTTAGTCAAATGAAGAGTCTGGCAGCTGCTACATTCATCAAAATCAAAGGATAATCTGCTTTCCATATAAAATCAAGTGATGATTAACATTTTTTTTTTAAAGAGGGGGATGGGAGCATAAACGCTAGCACCTTTAAGGAGACACTTGAGAGGCACGGGGCGGGGAAGGCTCAGGGCAGAATTGTGTCAGAAGATTTGAAGTTATATGAACGTAGTGTATAAACTCAGCTCTCTGGTTAGAGTGTTGCTCTGTCTGGACTGATTTTTATTATGACTTTAATTGCCCACTACCTTTTCAAACCAGTTTATATGAGTTGCACTGTCTTTCGAATACCATAGTCCTTTAACAAAGGCGTAAATCACAGACTGGGCCCTTTAGCCAAATGCTAACACTATACAAAATATAGTGTAATAAATACTATTTGGTTGTCAGCAATTGAATGTCTCAAAAATGTGAAATATTTCATTTACATGTCATCCAAATTTACATTTATTAATTTGACGAATTAACGAGTGAGCTTGACCCTCCACTACTGATTCAAGACATTCACATTAGCAGGCCTTAACATTTCCACCATTTTGCCACCATGTATTGTTTTCCTGATAGCTAATCAGACTGATTTTCTGATTTGATGCATTATTTACTGGTATAAACCTTTATGTTCTGTCACAACAATTAAAATTTAATTTACTACCTGTAAATTACTACTGTCTACCACACTGGTGGAATTAAATTCCCTCACAGGACATAAAGCAGCCCAGTTCTTATTATACCAGTATGACTCCTACAGTCACCTCCCGGTACCAAGAATTACTATTTTTTATTAAGAGGGCATCATTAGACACCCAGTCTGTCCTCCTGACTCCAGCTCTGTGTCGGACAAGGGCTAATCAGGGCAAAGGAAGGGAGCGGTGAATTTCTTCCTCCTTCCCATTCCCCACCAATGTCTTCTCCACCGGACTCCAATCAAAGGGAGCAGAGGCCATTAGGTGGCTCTGGACCTCCTTTTCTTTATAATTACACCCTCCTGGATTGACTGAACCCCAGCAAACCTTCTGCTATTTATGGTAATTAGTCCAGAATGTGAGCTGTCAACATGCAAAAATTGTGCCAGTAGGCCCACCATGCCCCGGGGGGGGGGGGGGGGGGGGGGGGGGGGGGGGGGGGGGGGGGGGGG
>JAVQJF010101229.1:0-16192 GCA_036023855.1 Gadopsis marmoratus | reverse complement strand
AGGGTAAATCTGGATTCTCCTTCCAGTTTTTAATAATGAGTTGGACAGTTCTTAACCCACTTTTAGTCGGTTCAGCAATCTCCATAGATGTTGTGTTTGCTTGATGCATTCCAATAATTTGACCCTTCTGAAACTGATTAACATCTTTTCCACGACCACAGGACGTGTCTTTCGACATGGTTGTTTGAGAAATGAGAAGCTTCTCACTGCGTCAGTTAGGGTTAAATAACCTGCTGCCAGCTGAAACATAATCACCCATGCAGTAATTATCCAATGGGAGGCTCTTACCTATTTGCTTAGTTAAAACCAGGTGGTGACCTTTTTTTTTTTTTTGGCCAGGCAGTGTATTTTGCAGCTCTAGATGCATTTATTTGGTCGGAGAGGGGGTAAAAATGGCTCTTTTGATATTAAAGGTTGCAGACCCCTTCTCTAGAATAACTGTCTGATCTGATTGTACTGTTTCTGAAGGCGTACACTGAACCCCCACCCAGCTACCTGCATGGCCAGCCTGTGTATCCAAGTCATCAGCAGGGAGTTGTGGTGCAGCAGGGAGGGACTGTCACAACCATTGTCACATCCCAAACTCTCCAACAGGTAATGTATACACACTCTGTCCACTTTTCTTAACTATATGGAGTAAAGAGACATCTGCTCCTAATCCGTCGCTGACAATGCTTTAAAGCTCCCATAAAATTGAAACAGGATGATGGGGCAAGACATAACACATTAATGGATAATTCACAACTGTAAACCAAATGGATATTATTTTTAAGGAATGAAAGGTGGTTTGGTTTTAAAGGAGTGACAGAAGTGTAGGACTACTTAAAATTGCATGACTATTTCATTTGATGGAGTTTTATATTCTTGAGCAGCATGAGGTCATATTAAAGATTATTTGTTTTGAAGGATGCAACAGTTTACCGGGCAGTTTAAGTCTCCACTTTTGAGGATCTTTTGAGATTTTTCTGTATTATGTTGATTTTGAGGCAACCCTCTTTGTCAGTGTGGCCACAAGGAGGTAGTATACGTCTAAATGATGCCACTCTTTTGAGCTACAGTGTGTGGGTCAGAGACCTGTTTCAAACTATGACAAAGAGCCTTTTAAAATGTGACTAGAGTTGGAACAAATAACGGAAATGGCTCAGTGGGCTCAATTTGTAAATGGTAATCTAAATGCAATTATGTATGACTTCATACTACAGTTGTTTCTATTTCTTCTCCAGGAAATGATTGTACCCAACAATGTGATAGACCTGCCTCCCCCCTCTCCCCCCAAACCCAAAACTATCGTCCTACCTCCCAATTGGAAAGTAGCCCGGGACCCTGAAGGAAAGATCTACTACTACCACATTGTCACAAGGTTGGTATTACTGTGTGTCTGTGAACTGTGTGCCTTTAGAGCCCCCCCTGCATATATTACTATCTGACATTACTTTGCGCATTAGGCAAACACAGTGGGACCCTCCAACCTGGGAAGGAAGTAGTGACAACACTAGTGTGGACCATGAATCTGAGATGGACCTGGGAACGCCCACCTATGATGAGAATCCTTCCAAGGTGAGCTTTTAGCAATGATTGTTATGAAATGTAAAATATGTGTAGTAGCCAGACCTTTTGTATTTTTTGGATAGTAGCTAGTGGAGAGGGAAGGACGGAAAATCTACGTTTCTTCATTCGACTATGAGGAAGTACCCTCTTCACTTTTTCGTTTGGTTCCCAGAAGGTTTGTGCTTGGATGCAAAACGTGATTATAGTGTTTGTTCCTTGAGGTAATTGAAAATGCTGCACTGCTGATTACTTTAAGCTGTAGAAAACCCTCAGCACAACACCATATTCATTGAATGTTATGACCTTGTCGATGCCTCTTCCTCGGAAAATGGCTTCATCAGAATCTACATGGAGACAAAGATTTGAAGAGAGAATCCATTCACCCCACCCCCTGCTCAGCTGTCTGTCCCTTAGCCTCAAGGCTGTAAGGGGAGGGGTGGTGCAGCTCATCTCTTCTTCCTCTGCCTCGTTTGTTTTCCCTCTTCATCCTTATCCTGACTTTGAGGATAATATAAACCATCTGGCAGGCCAAGCATTCATTTATTTGTGGTTTCTTGTATTATAGTCTAACTACGCAAGTGTCCCTTTTGTCTCTTCTAAAAAGAGTTTAGAAAAAAAAAAAAGCATCAACAACTGAGATGGCGAGATCCATGTTTTTCATGCAACGTTTCCCGCCAAGAACAGCTACAAGGTCATGGACCATTTCCCAGCATGTGTTTAGACCGTGGTGGTGTCCACGTCCAGCACTTGAAACTATGGCACATGCTCTGCACTTGTAAAGCATCCAATTTCACTGTTTCTGGATTCCTGGCCCTGGCACTGTGTGTGTGTGTGTATGAATCTGTTGTACTTGCTTTTGATCCTCACAAACTTGTTGTGGGTATAGGCAGTCAGCTGTTGCCTGCTTGCCTTTGTTGTTGAAGGCTGGAGCCAGAGAGGCAGCATCCTTGCAGGATATCCCTGCTTTGTGTCAAGTAGCTGGTGAGCAGGTGCTGTTTGATGCCCCACTGACCTTGATAGCTACTATTTTGCAGCCAGTTGCCATGTTTTGATTGAGCTGATGCACAGGTGGGGCCTCACTTGTGATTTTTAATTGTAGAAAATTACTCTGCTGGATTATTACTGTATGGCGTAATACTGTCTTCCACTATAGCCATGGAATAGTCTGACAAACCCATGAAAGAAGTAGAATTGGTTCAGCGTGACAAGTTCCACTTGCAAAGCCATGGGTTTAATGTGAAATAAATTCTATTTATTTCCAAACAAGTATTTTAATGATACCATTCATGTCTTCTGTGATGTTGTTACAGTTCTCCACAAAGACAGCTGAAGCAGACACTTCCAGTGAACTGGCTAAAAAGAGTAAAGAGACATTTCGCAAAGAGGTGAGACAGATTCTCTGTAAACAATGTTTGCAGCAATGTTATTTAATGCCAGATGTTTCTATTTTCTAAACCTCATCTAGCTATCCATGCCAGTTTTAATTTCTGCTTACATATTCTACTCTTTTTAACAAGGCTGTGTGTGTGTGTGTGTTTGACCCAGATGTCCCAGTTCATAGTGCAATGTCTAAATCCTTATCGGAAGCCAGACTGCAAACTTGGACGCATCAGCAACACAGAGGACTTCAAACACCTGGCTAGAAAGGTAAGATTAAACAATAAGATGTTTACGCATGCGGTTAGAACGTCCATTAATGCCGAGAACCGCTTCAAACCTTTCCTTGGCCTCTACGTGGTCAGAGCACAATGAAAGCATTGGTCAGCTTTTTACTTAAAAGGAAAAGTTTTCAAAGCTACCCTCAAACCAGAACTAAATAGTTGAGCTCCCGCGATTTCTTTCTCCAGCCAAATGTTTTTGTATTGTGCCTCTGGAAGAGACTAAGAACACATTGTACATGTAAACTATTATCTTCCTCGCTTTTGTCTTTCTCATTCCTTCCTCAAAGCTCTTTTCAACCAGCGTTTCTTCAAAGGGCAGCATTCTGTTTTTCCGTGGGTCCATGTATTGTGTATGTAGGGAGTGGTTTGCCCTGAGTGCCACTCGGACATACCAGGACAATGAGGACATGGTTACAATAAACAGAAAGCCGAGTTGGGCTTTGCTCATTTAGAGATTGCATTTTATTGTCTAAAATTATAAAGAGCAAAGTCACTAAAAGAGAACTAACCATCCAACAACTCTGCCACAACTTAGATATACATTGTAATTATATAATTTACTGTAGTCTGGTGACAAGAAACATGTCTAACTCTTTCCTCTGCCCATTCTTCTAGCTAACTCACGGAGTTATGAATAAGGAGTTGAAGGCTTGCACCAATCCTGAGGACCTTGAGTGTAATGAGAATGTGAAGCACAAGACCAAGGAGTACATCAAGAAGTACATGCAGAGATTTGGCTCCGTGTACAGGCCCAAGGAGGACACAGAGGTGTACTAGCCTCAGAGGCCACAGATGCCACTTGCTCTGCGCTAATACAGGAGAAGCACAGATTTGCCTTTCCATTCACTCCTTCGTGTATGTATTGGCCAGTCTGAACCGTGAAGTAGTTTCTTACACGTATTTATGACTAAGAATTGCACTGCTGCCCAAGAAGCTCTCCAGGGCCCCGTGGATCACGGAGGAGCCCCATCCTAGAGACGGTCAGAGATTCAAGTCATGACCCATGACCCGGAACTCCAGGTGCAGTGGGTGCAGTGTTCTTGAATGATGACACTGAGGGGTGCTACAGAGACTGTTTTCACTGACTTTTGATTTTAAGGAAATTTTTTTTTTCATTTGTGGCTCTTAAATATTCCCGCAATGATCACCTCAATTCCACTTTTTAAACTCTTCTAGACCTGACTGAGGATTACTCAATGGAATCAGCCTTTGGTATCCTATTTATGAAAGTTTGTTACTTTCCACTGTTAAAAATGGATCAATGACAGTCCAGGCCCCAACCCCCCCCATCCCCACTTCCTTTTTCTTTTCTTTTTTTTTGTGTGCACGCTTCAACCCCCTGCCACTGACTCTGTATCTGGTGCTGCTTTTAACTGGGCTGTGGAGGTCCAAGCTTCCACTCCTCAAACCCTGCCTTCTTAACCACAAGACTTTTGGAGCCTCTGTTGTTTTATGAATGCACGATGTAGGCTGAGGTCAGCGTGGTATCCTTTATGGAAATTCCTACATTTCCATGTCTCCTGCTTCAAGTAATATGCCCTCACCGGGATGATGAGCTTTTATTCACAATACACTTAGGGATCAGCCAGTAACCAGCAAGTTGGCAATGGGGTTATTGATCAATATTTCTGTGTCTTTTATCAATTTATGTATAATAACGGGAGCAGGGTTTGAATGCTATGTTTGATGTGCTGTTTAGCTGTTAATCAATTTTTTTCCCCCATTTTCTGTCCAACTCCTCCCCCAACGTGTTCTCAACTGTTTCCTCTTCTTACAGAAATAATGCTGAAAATGAAGGCTGTAGCATTGCAGTTTTAACCATATCTAAACATCTTGTGTGTTCTGGTTCTTTTTTTATCATTCATATGTCCTGGTGAGACATTTAGGCTTGCCTTGCTCCAGAAATGATCACTCTTCAATTTCCAGGATTTTTACAGTTGTCAAGGTAGTTTCATTAGCATTAGGTTGCCAGTTTTTTGCTGCCTATTAAATTGCATTAACTACAGCTCCAACATAATGTACATTGCTTTATATGTGAATATATTGAAGACTAGTTTTGGGAATGCTTAAATAAGCAGACCCTTTGTAAAAGTACTATCATTTCATGATTGAAAGTGTAAATAATGTGTGAAATTACCAAAGCTGTACGCAGGAGAGTAGGGTCAGGGAGCACAGTGAACCCACCCACCCTCACCAGCTCAGCCCTCCTGATGCAGTTCCCACATCAGTCTGTCAAACCTAGGACCCCGCTGACTCACAGCCCTCTGTTTTATTTCAGTGGTGGGGGAGATTTTCATGTGTTTGGTTTTTTTTGTCTATTTTTCTATGTACAAAGTAAGTTTCACCCTACTCTACTGTAAGTATTGTGTAAGCACATTGTCATACCGAGTGTACAAACATTTTAAAAGATAATAAACCTTTTTTGTAAAACGATATCATCGCCTTGCTGTGCAGTTGAATTGGGTTCACTTGGGTGTCAGTTAAATAGACTCGAACAGATCCAAGCAAATGTGAATGACCTCTGTTGCATGATTAACTGCTGAGTGCACACCCAATCCCATTTTAGATCGGCTCCATCCTCTAATAAGCGGTGCACATGGCATGAATGCCACTACAGCACATCTGCACAGTTTTGGGCCAGATGTTTGGCCTCAGTAAAGGGATTCAAAGTGATCGACTGCCTTCATTAGAGACGTTCAGTGTGCTCTAAATATGGAGACCCGTGACGAGTGGAGAGAGGCGCTGCTGTGCTTCCCCGCTCTCTCCTCGTTCCCAACCCCCCTCCCAGTGTATGCACATTCCTCAGCCCCATGCCTGTGTGCTCCAGACCGCAGTTAAGCAGTCCCGTCTGGAGTATGTGACGGCATGTAACACTGCCCTGGGCCATGCAAGATGCCTGCTCCCACTTAGGACTGAATGCAAAGAGATCATTAACAGATTTGAGTTTAGAGCATAGTGGAGGGGGAGCAGAAATCAGATTGTGCTTCAGAGAGAAAGAGGACACTTTCCTCGAATATTTTGGATAAAGCTTTTATTTTCATTTCACCCTTAAATTATTAAATACCTCTTAACTGATTTCCCTCGGTTTTGGAAAGGAAATGTTCTTATACACTAAATCCCTTGATAAGGGGGACTGTATTCCAAATATGTCCAAACTCCCCTCACTGTGCAGTCCATCAAGTGGGTTTAATATTTTACTGTAAGTGACAGACACATCTATAGGACTGTGGTTGTGGTCCAGTTGGAACAGTCCTTTTAATATTTCCATAAATGTTTCCATGAATACAAAGGTATATAAGATGGTATCCAAATGACATTAGCAATGGCAGATTTTATGCTAAACTGCTAATTGTTTAGGGCATAAAGGTATGACAGAAAGATACCTCAAAATAAATCAACATGTATCAAACTACTGAGGCCTGTTGAATCTTCTGTAGTTTGTACTCTCTCAGTACCTCTTCATCGACACAATTTATTTCAACCATTTGTTCTAGCTATTTCAGCTGTATATCCATTCATTTTAGCTACTACTTCAACCATTTAGCTATCCATTACTGTTAGCTAGATATTTTAACCGTGCATTACTTTTAGCTATTTCACAATGTATACATTACCTTTGACTAACCTTTTCAACCGTTTACCCATTACTTTTATATAACATTTATTTTAACCACTTATCTATTACTTTTAAATATCACCACTTATTAATTTTAGCAAGTTCACCAGTAGTTTAAGCTAACTCTCAACTGGCTGCTTTTTGATATTTTAACTAATTATCTATTACTTTAAGGTAATAGTTTTAACTGTTTATCCATACGGTTGAGCCTATTTTAACCATTTACCTACCACTTTTTAAAAGTGATGGATACATGCTAAAATATTAATATAAAATAAATGATAAATGCTATCCATTTCAGCTAGTTTTCAGGCACTCTTTCACACTCAGTATGTGGATAAATCTTTTTCTTTTCATTGTATTTGTAAAGTGTAATTCTATGTTTTTTTATTAATAGAGCTACTCTATAATCATGCCCCATGACACTATGCTTACTGTGCATATTCAGAGTCCTCCTGTTCCAACAAAAGAGCAGTGACTTATCAAAGTTATTTATTAAATGAATAAAACTCTTGCAAAAACACATTGAGGCATACCATTAGGAAATACATACACAAAACCATACATGACTGGCGTTAAAAAAATATCAAACCATCAGAGGCCATCACATAGTGTGACTAGCACACGCAGATGTCCATGGTTCTCATAGATTTTATTTAGTTTAAACTTGAAATGGTGATGAAATAAATACAAAAGCAAGATGGCAACACGAGCATTGATGTTAACAGTGTCTTTGGATTTCTTTTTGTTTTTTCGTGTCTAAAATGAGAAGGTGGCAAAAATGGAGCTGTGTTTTATGAAGGAGGATAGACTAATTTCCTTTTCTTCAGTCTTCACAGTTCATAAATGATCTCACTTTAAGCCATGGCTTATCAAAACAAAGCAATATTTAAGCTATTTACAATCATAGATGATTATTAGGAAGAGCTAAGAAAGGTGTTTTTTTTTATATTTCACAGATTTCATTTTTGTGTCTTCTGTTGAGATTTGAAACATCACTGTTGCATAATACTGCATATCCTCAGTGTAAATAAATACCAAGGCTACTTAGTGACTGCAGCAGAAAAAGAAGAAAAAAAAACACAAGGCAACATATTAAACCATCTAGTGAGTAGTTCTCATCTACACATTAGATAAAGTGTTATTATAAAGGAAATAGGGTTAAGAAGATTCAACCCTCTATTGCTACTGGAGAAATCTGATCACTTGGCCATGTAAAACTTTACTTGGGTTTCCTGGAGTTTTCTTCTCTTTTTAGGCATATATGGAAATGATCCCAAATAGGGAAAGTCACATCATGTTGGAAAGCAGTGATGTGGGAAGAAACCATCTCCTTTTGGCAAAAATCAACTGAAATACCAAAGTGGTTGCTGAAGTTGTGAGTCATAAAAAAAGGCTTGCCACACTAGAAACTTGATGATCTAAGACGGTCATATTTGTTTACCATAGCACGTGGAAGGCTGATATGTTTTAGAGGGGGCAAAGGATAAATCGGATTACTGTCCAAATAACAAGTAAACAGTGGTTTTAGAATAATCAAACGCAGTGCCGGATACTCACAGTAACCAGGATATGGGTGCATGTAAATGACATTGTAAATTTACTTATTGTAGTGTATGTGGATGTTGTTGTAGCTCTAATACAAACCAGGTTTCTGCAGGATCCAGTGAGTAAGTTAACCATAATTGAAAAATGTCATATCCTCAATGGCGGCAGTGACAGCTTGTGACATACTGTATATTCAGCCTGTTTATTTCGTCTGGTAACTGGTGATTTCCTATGTAGCACTTCCACACACATTGCAGGAGATTGTTTCATGAAGTGGATCCATGTAAAATCAAATGGTGACATAATCTGGGGTAGAGGAAAGTGTTACAAGTATTTTTTTTGTTCTCTTAGTAAAAACTGAATTCTAAACGTCCAACAAATCAATCAGAGCCTCCAACAGTGACAGAGGTGTTGATGTCAGTGTGCCCCCCTTGTCATTTCAATGGAAGTTCTTCACTTGGGTCTGTTAGTGTCATACGTGTGTTTGAGGAGCTGTCAGACTACAGAAACACCCTGCGTGGGGCAGTTAAGGACCGTTACCACGTCAGGCCTCTCGATGCGGGCCAGTGCAGAACACAGCAGTCCCAGAGTGGAGCCTTCTTTCTGGGCCCAGTTAGAAAGGAGCGTGTGAGAGGGGGCCTCTCCACGGCCAAACAGGTCCAGCTGTTCAGGCTCGTAGCCCAGCGCTGCGCCCAGCTGCCTCCACCCTCGGCCACCTCCCTCCTGCAGGAAGCGCTCTACCTCTTCCTGCCTGTGGGGGGGTAGGTTGATGTACATACGATTGTCCTGCTTGCTGTCCCTCTTAGTACCTGTGAAAACAGAAACAGAATTAGCTTACCGTTTGGCTATTTCTACCAAGCAAACTAATTGATAAGATATTTTCAATAATAATAGTATAGATATTATTAATGGATATAAATTAAATGGCAGATTTAAAAAACATAGGTCTTACAATAGGTCTTTCTTTTAAGAAATACAAAGCTCAACATTATATAGGCTTGAAATCATTATTCTTGTGGGGAACATTGGGAACTTAAAGGTGCCCTGTGGAGTTTTCTTGTAAACAAACAAACAAACCCATATTTACATTCAGTGTTTCTTTACAAAACCCACTGTGTGTATCCTTGAGGCTTAACAAACGTGTCGAATTTATTTCCTCATAAAAATAAGCCACGTAAGTATTTTGAAACCATTGTTGGCCAGCAGGCAGTCTTCCGCTTCACTGTCTATTGTTGGCACATTGCTATATTTCTCGGTGTATCACTGTCAATCACTGGCAGCATCAAAGTACATACATATGCGTCTTTGTACATCTGCATATGATTCAAGAAAAAATAGTGGTGCTGCTAGTGGTCAAAAACTCCACATGTGCCTTTAAGAGAAAGTGGAGGACAATAATGTTTTGTCTGGAACATTTAATTAATTTTCCTTTTTCTAATACAACCCTTTATATTACAAAGTCACCCGTAATTTGAAGTTTTATTCAAGGACTTTAAAACCAATTCTAAAACGTGCAAGTAACCATTAGTTAGTATGAGTAATGAGGTAAGTGTTACAATTCTATAAATAAATTAGTTATTGGCATAGCTTTCAGCACATTAGGTTAATAATGGTCTAGATGTTTTAGTAACCTTGTTAAAATGTCTTCTGAAACCTTCATTTATTTAAGTTTCAAGGAGCCTTCGTCTACCACACCTTTGCTGGGCTGGTTGTCCTGTAGGCTGTGAGAGTCCAGAAAAACGCCGCTGTCACTTTGGAGCTTTTCTCCCTCTGGAGATGTTCCCAACTCAGCCGCACGGGCCTTAGTGAGAGCCCTCTTCTGTTTACATGATCTCCAGCTGAGAAGAGCAGAGGAAAACAGTGTCAGATAAGCTACCCACAGTGAGCTATTTCTCATCATTATTACATCCATTTAAGGACTAGGGCTCAACCCATGTGAAAACTCACCATTTATAAGCCACATAAAGAAGCAGACCCAGCACCACGGCAGCCAGAACAGACACGTAGGCCAGAATGTTGTTGCTGCCACCCTCATCCTGTGGGGTATACTTGGCCGTTCCAGGGGAAGGACTGGCCTCACCTTCATCAAGCCCATCCAGAGCAGGGCGAGACATAATGTGCAGCTTTTTATCTATTGAGATTGAGAAAGGGAGAGATGTGTCAGCGGCAGTATCCTTGCATCTGCACATCAGAAACACATTTGGGCTGCATGAATAAGGGCCAGAAATAATTCCACAGTCGCCTGTAAGACATTGTCCTGCTCCTGAAACGTAATGATAGCCTCAATCATCCCGGTCCCCTGGGGTTTTGAAACCTTTCATTGCCCCCGTTTCCAACCTCGTTCTCCCTCCTGCGGTCTGTCTATTTTAGGATCAAACGCTCCAAGGTACTGTGCTGACCTCTCGGGGGTCAAAGGGTCAGGACATATGGACTCAGAGTGTGTACAGATGACCTTACTCCTGGAGAGCGAGTGTAGCCATTTTGGAGCAAACAGACAAGTTGTCAGGGTCAGTAGCCTCCCTTGGTCTTTGGATTCTTGGGGGCAGTTAACCTAAAGACCTGTCAAGCTCGTACCAATTGTATTACAGCACTTAAGTGGGCTCTTTTCTCACTACTCATGTTTCCCAGCTTGCAGAGTGTTCAGATGAGGTGTGGATGCAGGTGTTGACCACATGTTGTATTCTGTATTCTGACTGCCCCTCCCACTCCCTGTCCCCCTCCCTTTAGCTTATTCTTTTATCTTTTACTGTTGCTTCCTTTCACTGCATTAGATCTTTAAGGGATAAGGCTGGCACAATTCTGTCTTTTTCTTTTTGCCAGCAAATCCCATTAAAAACAAAACAAAACCAGCCATGAATTAGTCTAACTTTCCAGCTTCCTTACACTGTCCCCAGGCCCATTCGTTCCTACTGAAGACATAACTATTTAAAAACAGGTCACAGATATAGGATTTCATTTTTTTAAAAGGCCAATACATTCACTGTAACAGCAAGGGCAGTAGTTCTTTGCAAACATTACTCAGACAGGAGTAAAGCATGTATTTGCTGGGGACTATTTCAGCTGCAGTTTTTTCTGCACCAGTAGGAATTTACAGCAGCAGGACAATGACTACAGTGCCCATGTTCATCATAACGTAGGAACACGGCGCGGCTCATGGTGTGGCTCATTTATGTGTTTTGAATGGTTTTTGGATAACAATGGAGGTCTATGGCACAAAAATGTAAACTCCATCAGGCTTTGGCTACACAGAGAATACGTGTTAGTTAGCAGGATCAATTTATTGTTGATTTGTTGGTTTTTGAATATATGGAAGATCACCAGACTTCTTTGAAAATCTATCGGATCCTTCCTTACAACTCACCCATGCAGAGTGTGTCAGAGTTGGGCAAGCAGGATCGGATCTCCACCTCACTGTCAGAGCACTGGGTGCAGGACTGGCAGGGTTTGGTGACAATACGCTCCTCAGAAAATGTTCCCGGGCCACACATCTGGCACTGCGTGTTTCCCTGTGGGCCACACTCCCGTACAACACCCTCACCACGAGTGCAATTGGAGCAGGGCGCACACCGGCCGTGGGCGCTCAAAAAAAAGAAGTCGTCACATTCACATTGTGTGTCTTGAGTGGCAGAGCAGGAGGTCACCATGGGGACACTCGGTGGGCACTTGGCACAGGGAAGGCAAGGGATGAGGCCTTCAGATGAGGAAAATGTTCCTGGGAAGCAGATTGTAAATTCAGCGTCAGTCTGGATAAACTGTGTTTCTCTCACAAATATCAGTGGCAATGAGGAGACAAAGTGCTGTTTGAAATCCTCTTGAACAGATAATGATAAGGCAGGTAAAACATTTTCTACATTGGTGCAGTAACGTTAGATTATAATTGCTTACCCTGAGGGCATGGTGTGCACTTGGTATCCTCTTTCCCACATTTTGCCTCCAACTCGAAGCCAGGAGGACACAGATTGCAACACTGCCCTGATTCAGTGAACTGGCCACTGGCACAGGCATCTCCAAGAGTAACCTACAGTAAATAAATGGCACATTTAGAAAAAATACCACCACCGTGTAACTAAACAAATACTATCCATACAGGCCATTTTGAATTGACTGTTACATGATTCATATTTAACTTAGCTAGTTGCCAAACCAGAAAACAAAAGAAGACATTTTACTTTGTCCAAGGAGGTTTCAGCCTTACACCACGTGGGAAGGAAATAACACACTTCCCACCCCTGTGCAATTAAAGAAGCAGGGGAACTGGGTAACAGAAAATGGCCTTTTTATCTTTCTTTCTATCTGCATCGGTTTTCGCCCTTAAAGTGCTCTGAGTCCTTATCTGCAAGTGGGTAATGGAGAGCCCAGCTTGAGTTATGACATGAGGGAAAGATCGGACATTCCTAACGGCTTGTGCAGCAGGGGTGGTGCCTGACAGGAGAGGCTGGCTTCAATCAGATGGCTTTAGATCGGTGGAAAGAATAAGACATAAAGGGGTGAAGGAAAACACGCCGAAGACGAGGAAAGAAGAAGTAAAAAGAGCTTCCGCCCTCCCACTCATTTCAAATCAGTGTGAATGACAATGTGTATCTGTGTGTGTGAATACAGTGTGTGTGTGTCTTTACATCAGACAAGGAGGGATAGGTATATAAAGGACTGTTCCAGCCCCAGGCAAGGGTGTCAGTTAACCAAGGCTGCCCAGCATGCAAGTATCTGTTTGGGTAAGATGGGGCCTTTGAAGTCCCCGAGCCCCGCAGGTGTGTGTATGAAGGTCAGTATTTCACTAACTCCCCTTCTCCACGCTCTGAACGGCATCTTAAACATGCACAAATTTTGTGGGAGTTTGGCCTACTTGGCCTGGGGGCTGACAAGAGCAAACAGATGTCTAACAACTAACCTCCTGCAAAGGGGAAAAGTAACAGCTAAACAACCCACTGATGTCTCTCTTTGTCTCTGAAGTCTGCCAAGAAACACAGGCAACATGTGGGAACCTGTAGAGCCTCCAACAAAAAGCCCACAAAAAACACACACACACACACACACACACACACACACACCATGCCATGCCCCCATTCGCAAAACGCTGAAATGTTCCATGCTGATACTACAGGAGAAGCAGCTTTGAAACGGGGCTCGCCTCGTTCCAAAAACAACAGCCAGTTTTACTGCGACGCTCACAGAGGAGCCTGATGATATCGGAGCACCAGCCACAGAACCCAGATCAGAGGTTTTAGGGTGTCGGGGGTGGTAGAGTCCAGCAGGCAGGAACCAGTAGGATGTTTGAAGTTGGCAGACTGTAACCAAGCCTGGGCCATAATGTCTTGTAGCACAAAGTCTTCCTGGTAACTCTGGTTGGTCCTCTCCACGTGACAGATGGAGCGCCTCTGCTAACACTAGCTAACCTCTTAACCCGCAGTCTAAACTAAATATAAATATTTGGTGACAGTGGCTCCGTTTAATTTGTACCTCCAGCTTGGATTTCTGACATTTTACAGTGCCTGGTGTGAGTCTGTAAGCCTGCCTGGAGGGCCGACTCAGCTCAGAGAAGGAAAGACTTGGCACTTCACCCACTGGTGCCCAGTGTACAATAAAATATTTAGTCCATGCCCCGCTGGAGACGAGAGAGAACAGTGATCTACTCAGTAGAGGAATGAGTAAATCATTATCTACTGTATATACAGTATAAAATAGTACTATATATGGATACCACTTAATGTTTATTGGCATGAAAAAACATTCCAGTATACAATTAATATTTATTACACTTAATACTGGAATTAATTGACACTGTAGGACTTAAAATTCATCATTACAGAAAATGAGACATGAATAACCAATAAATCCACCTCATAACAAAATGTTACATGTTTCTGAGCATGTATAGTATTAAAATGAACAAATCACAGTTTTCAGGTATGTGACCGAACAATAACAGAGAGAGAGCACAGCTAGCTCTGATTGTTCCAAAGTCAAACTATTAAGAGTGCTAGTTTGACTTAAGCATCACATAAATCAACACGCTTTACCTTTTAAATAGTTATTTAACTATCCCATGTCAAGTAACAACTATTATCGATCATTGCGAAACCTTGAGCATCTTACTATATTTGCTGGCGTTCCTACAATGTCATACTTTGGCATGATGTCCAATTTTCAAAGATTGACCTGGTGTGCATTCAGTCTTATCTGCAGTTGCTTTTTCCATTTAGGTAAGAAGCTGCAATCTGAAGGGATTCCCCAGTGAGAACAGACGGACCACCGAGGAGCACTGCTTTCAATGGGGCTCTCAACTCCACGGCTGCCGGAGTCACTCAGTCATCGCGACTCACACACACACACACACACACACACACACACACACACACACACACACTTCATTGCCGCCTTCTCTGTCCCAGAAACATTTTCAGTGCCCTTTTGAAGTGAGACCACTTTTGAAGTGCGTAGGCCGGAGTTTCCACAGTTAATCTAATCTGCGTGAAAATAAACACACAAAAGGATGCTCTCTCCTTCTCTCCCTGTGAAAACAATGAGCCATGAGCCTCCACAATCTGGCTGTGACAGCCACAGACAAGCGGTCTTTCAGCAGAGACAGCCCGTGCAGAGGGAAAGTTGTCTGAGCTGCACATCCCCATCTCCGCTGATTACTGTCATTACTACACAGGGAGCATGAGGGACAAATTAAAGGACACGGGTTTCTCTTTTTTTTTTGCTTTAGGCAGAAAGCTCACTCAAAACCTTTATCCTGAATCAAACAAGACAGCAGCCAACTAACTATTAATCTACTGGTTTTCAACTCTCAGCAAAGAGTTGAGAAGTGGTTCAAATTTCTAAATGAACCTCAGGTCTACCCCCCCCCTCTATGGAACTCTATGGAAATTCAAATGACTGTGGTAACAAACTAACACCCCCACCCCCCTCCCCACACACACACACACCACAAACTGGGAGAAAATGATGATAATTGCTTTGCTCCGGATATCCAGACCCCAGCAACACTGAAAGCTGGGCCACATTTTCACCAGGAGCTGCAACAAATACGGCAACATGCAGCGTAAACTACAGGCAACATGAGCCATAGAAAGCCAGTTTATATTAGACCATTGTAAGGATTTGTGCTCATGCGGTAAGATACAATCACTTTAGATTTCAACGAGATTATTATACCCTCATAATAGGAAGGAGGTACACATCTTTAAAAGAGCTGAAGTTTTATCTAAACACTTTGATCTAACAAAAAGTGCTTTGACTCTGAAGAGCGTGTCCAGACAGGACTACAAGCCCCATGGGCTTTTTGAGGTAGATGAGTGTCAAATTATTGTCTGCAACTGTGGAGGCAGGGGCCTTCTTTTCACACGGATCCCAGCTTAATAACACGCTATCAAACACCACTGCAACTATAATTTGTTCATAAAATACATCATTTATCGCTGCGAGGGTGCGTAATCTTGGCAAACTGTGCTCCTGTGCTCTGTTCCTCTCTGATGACCCAAGTTGTCCTCCACATGTTTCCATGGTGTTTTGAGACATCCTGAGTGAATGCACAGCAGGCAGGCCACCGAAAACAAGCAGCGCAGTTTGACTTCACTCTCGCTTACACGTGGGAGACTTTGAAAGAAAGACAGGATGAAATTTAATCAGACGTCCCTTCACTATTTCCATTGTTATTTGCCAACTACAGAATGGTAACAAACATATTCAGCAACAAAACAACATTAAACACATTTCCTTTGGGAGCAGTGGTGTGAAACTGGGGGGGGGGGGGGGGGGGTGTGGGTTACGGGGGGGGCGATTTTGTTGTTTTTTTTGTTTTTTTTGAAAAAAAAAA
>JAVQJF010101206.1:0-13135 GCA_036023855.1 Gadopsis marmoratus | reverse complement strand
CCCTTTCTGTTCCCTGCTTTTTTTATTTTTTTTTGTATGCATGTGTGTGTGTGTGTGTGTGTGTGTGTGTGTGTGTGTGGTTGTTTTATTAGGAGCGAAGGGAGGGGAGGTGCCAGAGGAGGAATTATGCTGAAAGTGTATGCCTTGCAACTTTTCCCCTCCCTGTTGGAAATGTTTATTTGAACAGTAAGCTCATGATTTGAATATTTGTAATCCATGCTTAAATTTACAGGCCAGATGAACTTTTTGGCACAGAATGGCAACCATAAGTAGGATTTTGAGAAAAGCTTTACAAAATTTTAAGCCATGTGCAAGGCTTATATAATTTAGAAGGGGGGAAATATGCACAAATAAAACAGGCTCTGTCTTATTTACTTTACACGGGCAGAAAAAAATGCATCATATGGCGCCTGACGTATATGTGCGTTAGTTATGTCCTTCTGTCCACACTTTTAGAAAACAGAATCTAAAGCTAACAAGCACTTGTCTATGAATACTTGAAGGAATAAAATAGCCCCAGAGGCACAGGCACTTGAGTCGTTCTCCTGTGTTAGATGTAAATGAGTGTACTCCATATTGACTTGTGCTGGCGGGGATGGCACCCATATTAGGCTGGGAGGTGGGTGGGTCGCCCCGGCGAGTGGCAGAGAGTCATAGAGAGAGACTGGGGGAGAGGGGTCGCTGAGGCGGGCAGGAAAAAGGAAGGCTTTCTTAAATGATGCTAATCAGTCCGGAGGGGCCTGGCCCTCTCTCCCTCATCAGCCTGCTGTAATTCAGATGTGCTGAGAACCTGGAATTAAATGTGTCACTGTGAGGCGCGTGTGCCTGTGCTCTCGTGCGTGTGCATATGTGTGTGTCAGCCTCTATTTGCCTTGTACCCACGTTCGTGTGTGTGTGTGCGTGTGTGTGTGTGTGTGTGTGTGTGTGTGTGTGCACATGGGGTGTTTAGGGGTTAAGTAGAACCAAATTAGTCGATGGGAGAACTAACAGCAGCAGTAGCTCTCTGTGTGGCTACTTCTTGGTGAATGTCAAGATGATTTAGCTGCTCTTCTGCTCGCCGTCTGTCTCTGAGCACTGGCCCTCCAATCACCGCTCTGAGCTGTCTGTGTTGTGGCCCTCCGTGCAACAAATGAATATTAAATCTGCACTGGGCAACTTCACACACTGGCAAATGGTTACAGTCTGAAATATGAGGACGGTGAAGCCCAGGAATCCTGCAAGGTAACATTGGTAAACCGTCTTCTCCTGTAGTGTCTGCTCACGGCAAAGGCGGTACTTACTGTATAGAGAGCAGCTCCTCCTGCACTTATTTGCTTACCGAGTTTCATTGGTCAAATCTGATTTATTCTGTGGGGGGAGTCTTTGCATCTACTGCACGCACATTTCTATATGTAACCAAAATCATGGAGCTTTAACTCATACATGCCAGATCAACGCCGGCCAGGGCTTGCATTCCTGCCAAAGAAGCTGAAGTTGTGAAACGCTACATTTGCTTACCATGAACATGCAGCTGCAGAGGAACCTTGCCACAGTAAAGTACAGTCTAAGTGACTTGATGATCAATGAGTTAATGACGGAACTCACTGGTCAAGGAATGAGCAAAGACGAGTAAGAATCCGAGCATGCATCCAATGCCTTTGTAATACTTCTCGACACATTTCCTTCTTTACCAAAAACATATGGAGGTTCGATACCCAGCTCTAGTGTTAATCAGTGTGTCCCTGTGTGAGCTCACAAAGGTGTCTGTGTTGTCTTTCTTGCCAGAGAAGGGTGTATATGTGTATTCCTGCTAACATATTGCGTGTGTGTGTGTGTGTGTGTGTGTTGGGAGGGGTGTGGGGGTGCGAGTGTGTGTGTGTGTGTGTGTGTGTGTGCAGGGACGCCAGTTGGGCTAACAGCTGAATCATGGCTCAGCCGCTGCCCCTCGTAGTCCTTGGCAGTTAGCGGTGTGAAAAGCCTTCTCTTTGAGGGCATTATATAGATTAATGTGCTGTGCCTCGGGCAGAGACACACACACCTCACCAGGGAGGGATCCTGACCGTGTGTGTGTGTAGAGCAGAGAATCAGAGGACTAACGCAGCATAGGATTGTTGAGGTTTAAGTGTGAGATGTGAACGTGTGTGTGTGTGTGTGTGTGTGTGTGTGTGTGTGTGTGCGTGGGAGTGTGCGTATTTGCGGCCGCATGCATATGTGTGTGATGTGAGAAGGGACAGTTTGGGGGGGTGTTAACAAGGGACCAGGGGAAGGTAGCGTGAGTACGTTGTGTGTGTGTGTGTGTGTGTGTGTGTGAGAGAGAGAGAGAGGCTTGGGTGGCATTCAAATTTATTCTTGGTGAATTTTTTAATTATTTTTTGATACATCTTGCTATGATTTTACACTTGTTTTGCGGTGGAAAGGATATTCAGCGATAATTGAAATTATGCAATAAATAACACATTTGATCATAAATAAGTAATGACAGAATGTAAAGTGTAGACGATTTCGCCCGTCGCTTGTGCTTGTCTCGTGTGGCTGTACCTGCACATTTCACTTGTTCAACCCAGAAATGCAGCCGGATTTGCAGATATTAGAGCGCATGCTTCATTAAACTATGAGTCTGCGTGCAATAAATACACTTGGATGCTCAAAATCACTTTTCACCTAATTTTTACCTCAGTATTCCAGTGTAGTAAGCCTGCTCCTTTATAAGCGCCTAACTCTACATGTGTTCAGGCTGCTGGGCGTCTGCAGGGGCTTCTGGGGAGTCGATAGCTTTCCATCAAGGTATTTTTTACGTGAATCGCAGGTGTTTATGTGACCTGAGAGGGGCATCATCTGGCCCAGTCACTCACTCTCTTTTAACCTTCTCTGCCCTGCCTCCAAATGAGCTCTTAGCTCAGCCGAGTTAAGACCAGGGTGTAGCCGAGCCATACCGAACAAATGCACACCAATACCACAGCTGCTGGAAGCAAATGCAAATGGAAAAGTACAATGCTTTTCCACCGAAGTTAAAGCAAGAACCTTGTAGGGGTAAACAGGATACTTTTAAGGCTCTCGCTCTCTCTCTGCTTCTTTCACTCGGTCGGGTTTCATGACTGCTCACATTTTATACGTTGCCCTTTTTCTCATTTTCCTCACTTTCACCCCTTTGCTGAGAAATATGGGGGGGAGATCTTCCTTATCAGAATTGTAGTGCATTCCATTCAAGATTATGCACATCTGTTGTTTTGTGTATGTGCTGGTGAATGTGCGTGAACGTGCACACATGAGACTGGCACTTTTGAGACTGTTTGTGTGTGATTTTGCTGCCTCTTTGACATGCGCTGCATGTGCAAAGCCTTGGTGTATGCATGCCCATACATGTCCGTATATGTTTGCATATGCACATGCGCGTACTCCCCCGTGCAGCTCTCTCCAGCCAGCGGTCTAAATAACCTACTTTTGTCAGACAACGGCATCAAGTCGTGGAGGTGCACATATGCAGAAAGCTATTTGGAAAGGCCTCCTCGTAGCTGTCAGCTTTTATTATGCGCTGAGGTGTCATGTTTGTTAGGAAGCTGAGTGCAGATGGCAGAGTGGAAGAAATGGATCACTAATTTTAACAATGATTAATGAACAGAGATGGAAAATGAATTACATCGGACTATTGGAGGCAAGGAATATTTTCTCTGAAAATGTTAACTTCGGCTGCCAGGCAGCAGAGTATTTTGAGGAGGGGGAGGGAATGCGTGTGTGTGTGTGTGTGCGTGTGTGTGGGTGTGCATATGTGTGTGTTTGTTTGTATGTGTGCACTGAGGTGCATTCCCCCCCCCCCGCATCTTTTGTAGAATCAACACTTCACTGCTCTTGCCTATTACTTTACTGTTCGCCTGCTTAAACACTGCCGGCTTTATACACATTGTTTTCCCCCCCTATGTGTATTGAACTACCAGTTAAGGTACACACTCTTTAATAAGGTAAACACAGGAAAGGTTAGACTGTCTTAAAATGTTAGCTATTTCCATTACTCTGCAGTATGCTTTGATATCGAATCATAGATGTAGCAGATTCGATCAAGTGTCAGTAGCTTTTTGCTGTGGTATTTCACTCTGGTAGAACAATAACATGTCTATTCTGCCTTTGAGTGTAGTTTGCAAGCGATTTCTACGACTCCACGTTTAGTTTTGATCATGGAAACAGCAATAAAGTGTAATTTAGAAAAAGTGTTTGAATTGTCCAAGGCCAAACAGCCCCCGCTCTGTGTCCAGCAATATCAACGTGCCAGATTTTTTGAGATATCTGACTGACTGACGGTCGCGTTTTTTGTCAATTTTGCAAGTGATACACGACAGAGAAAACCAGCGTGTTTGTTTGCCCTTCATACATCAGTGTTACAATATCATATGGCAGCATAAAAGGCAGACGTGACATTCTGCATTGCTTGTGATGTGAGAAGAGTTCCTTATAGTTTCTTCTCTCTTCCTTCCACTATCGACCCCCCCACCCCCCGCCACGTCACCCTGCCTGCATTCGCATCTCTGTCAGGCTTTGTCTGTTGGTGGGCGGCTGCTGCAACATGGTTTAATAGGTAGATGTGAACTATTTTGAATTTAATTAAGGGCCTGATGGGAAACACGTTAAGGGAGAGCACAGAGCAACTTCTAGCAGCATTGCGTGTTTGTGTACGCGTGCATGCGTGTGCGAGGGCGACGCAGAGAGAGGGAGGGAGAGAGAGAGAGAGAGGGAGAGAGAGAGGGAGCTCTCAGGTTACAGCAGCATATGCTAAGCACTCAGAAAACATACACAATGCCTTTGGTGAACAAGGTAGTCGGTATGCCCTTGGGAGCCAATTTAGATTGTGACTTAAGGCAATGTCGTGGCTTTGTGTGTTAGCACGCGTGTGTGTGTGTGTGTTCCCTGCATGTGAGTGTGAGTTTTCCTGTTGACGCTCCATTGAAACAGTAGTGGTGGGTAGATCTGGGTGGCCCTCCTGCAGACCCTCCACATCTGTGTGTCCCCCCCCTCCTCCTCTCCCACACACACACACACAGGACTGAGCCAGCTTCTCCATGCCTGACTGCCTCTCCTCCACATCCAGATTAGCCCATGTGAATCTGTTGGACCCATACCATTCTTTTAAGTGATGATGTCCAACACGAATGAATCACGGGGAAAGAGCGCCACACTACAGAAACCCAAGAAATGAAATGACCGTATTGCTCGCGCTGTGCCTTAACAGGTGATCTTTGGTGCGCAGAAGCAACATAGCATTGAACCTTTTGCACTAAAGATGGAATTTAAATACACAAAACCAGGATCTTGCAGATTGCTACCCGAGGGAACCTCGAAGGATTTAAGCCAACGTTGGAAATGTCACAAAAATTTAAAGATAAATCAGGAGTAGTTTAGTCAGCTGCATAGAAATGGATGAATTAGCTTCTTCAACAAAGAACTAACTTTTTCCGGTTTTCCACCTTAAACGAACATGACATTTTTTTGCAGGGTTTATGGAACATACCACCTATAATTTCACAAGTCAAAGCCAGTTGCTGTCAGTACCCCTGTGTCTCTCTGTGAGGCCTCAGCTCAAACTCACCAAGTTACACGCTACTTTAAAAGGGAGTGGCAGCCTTTTACTTCACGTACATTGTGTCGGCTTGATTATTTTTCTGGCGTTAAGCGGCGGGGCTTCAAGGCTGGATCAGATAACAACCTCTGCTGTGCTCCTCTCACAGTTTTCTGCTTACGAGAACAAAGCTTCCTGGGTTTTTTTTTTTTCTCTTATTCCAGCCCAACATTGTATTTTTGCTCTCAAATGATAAACCTTGTGCATCTTAGCATGTGTCCCGGTATGATTCCCTCGTCTCAAACTGGATATTACAGTGTCAAATTAAAAAGTAATAATAATGACAAAATGAAAGAAGTAAAAGATTGATATACACATGCAATTACAGTTCATATATTTGTTACATTACTCAGGGATGTGTAAATGACATCACGTCCTCACAGGAAGTCCTGAGGAAAAATAAAGGTGTGGGGGGGTTTTGGGGGGGTAGGGGATCAGCGCACAATATTTTAATGGGTATTTCTCTTCTGTCGCCAATGCTGCAAACTTGTCAAGCTTCAAATGCGAGTGTCTGTGAATTTCCCGGTGTGTGTGCTTTGTTTACAGGCTCTTGTCGTCCCACCTTTCTGTGGAGCTGTCGGTGCTCTTCCTGACATCCGGCATCCGTTGGAACGGCGGCAGTCACACAGGTACGATCACACTGATTGATCACGGGAAGGGAGAGGATATTAAAGGTGTCTGTCACACTTACACACCTGCGCATGCATCTTTTGTTTTCATTTAAATCTTTGTTTACCCTCGGAAAGTCAATTGAGCATGTACTTGTTAAGCAGCGCCATGCTCCTCAGTCACACTGCAGCGACGTTCAGAGCGGCCCGTTACAGCATCTGGCGGTGGGTCAGTGGCTCGCTCTGGAGTACATGAAAGATATAGAAGAGAGTTAGCTCATCACAATCGTCACCATTAATTTTCCAACCAGCCAGATAAAATACACGTCCTTTCAGCAGCGAACCCTTTGAGCGTCCATCACATGCTGCATGAACCTATACTTGTTGTGTTCATGCACACTATGTGGAAATATGACACATTCATTGTATGGGTGGTGGGGTGGGTGCAGGGTCAAAGAATGCCACCATGTTGACCTAAACATTGCAAGTGGACACAAACTATTCTTGTTTAAGCCTCCTCCTCCTCGTCATGCACAAAATTGCAGAATCACACTAATATTTGAGGATTTCTGCCCACGTTGTCAAGCAGGTAGTTTATGCGGCACACAATGCTGTAACATACTGTACAGTATGTTAAATACCACATGAAATTGCTTCATGTAGTTTGTGTAGTTTTCGCAATGAGCCTCATGTTGGCACAGGACCTAACAAAGGGAATGTGATTTGACAGGCGAATAGTATTTGGAACAAAGACTGCAAAATGAACACTAATGGTAGCAGTCGAGAATGTTTTGTATCTTGGGTCAGGACACATACATCTCTGATAGCAGAAAGATGTGCAGGACATGTTGTCGTGTCACGAACAGACACCCGAATATGCTCATATGATTCTCTGACTCATGTTACCGCTGCTATTATAAAAACGTGACACCCTGCTTTTATAGCATCAAATAACTAATTAAAACCACACTTATCAGAAAACCAGGTGCCATCTTTGGGAAAAATGTACTTGACGTGCACTTTGATTTTTCCATTTGGCCCATGTCCCATCTGCTAACATGGAGGAGGTGGGGTTTATGACCTGTACTGCAGCCATCCACCAGGGGGCGAGCCAGATGTTTTGGCTTGATTTTTGCTGCCATGTCATCCATCGTGAATGAACCACTTGTTAAATTACAATGTCTGATTTTCTGTTTCTACAAGTCTAAACTGTGGCCTTGGAGTTGGAAGGCGTCTTTTAATGGAGCTAGGCTAGATATTTCCCCCCTACCCCCGGTCTTTGTGCTAAGCTATGCTAAATGTGTTTTTGGACCAATATCTCTACTGAACACACAGAGAGAAAACTGATATGAGTCCTATCATCTCAACTCCAGTTAAGACAATGTGCGAGGATTTGTTACAAGTATGAGCATTCATTTAACAATAACGGTAGAACATTTAGTTTGATGAAGTTGTGCAAATGCCACAATCAGCACAATCTATAAGACTTTATAAAAGAGGCGGGTTTTTGGATAAACAAACACCCATGTGGGTTTCTTATACCAATAAATAAAGCAACAAATAGACCCAAGGTCACAATGTAACAAGACACTGATTTTTAAGGAATTGAGTACCAATATTCAGAGTTATGAAAATACATATATGGAATTGGATATTGTTTTGGTTCTCCTTTACATTTAATTTAGAGCTGCTTCAAGTTCACGCTCGCTCACTTCTTGGATGATGCTAATCACCCAAGGTATTAGCATGCACACTGGACAGAGATATGTAACATAGAATAAATGTGGTGCCAGTCTTTTCATCACATATTGACTAAGGATACCCCCCCCCCCCCACACACACACACACACACATAGACACACACACACCCTGCCAAAAAGGCACAACGCCGTCAATTCCTCTCTATGTAGCTCAAGGAGACAATTAGCAAACAGAGGTGACATGGTAAACAGGTGCAAGCCATTATTCCTGGAGCTGGAGGAGCGTGGCCACCCCATCTCTCATAGTGATGGGCTGTTATAGTGTGTGTACTGTATGTGTGTCTGTGTGTGTGTGTCAGAGAGTGTTGGGGGATCATATGACAAACACAAGTGAGGGTTATGTGTGCTGTGTGGGGTTAGGATGCTTCATCCCGCCTGGTTGTCTGTAATCAGTGAGTCGTCGTCGTCATCATCATCATCATCATCATCACCCTTGTTGTTGTGCTCATGCTTCTTAGGTGGCTCACATTCGTCTTTGCGCCCCTCAGATCGACACCCGTCCGTCCAGCATCACCCCTCATCCTTTCTTCCTCTTTCTCTTTCGCTCTCGCGCCTCTGTATTCTTTTTATTCGCGCCAGAGCATCGTCCTGAGGGCTGGCTTCCTGTGAAACAGAGAATGGGACGAGTGGGTCAAGAGGGTTTGTAAAAATTGATCGCTTGTAAAGTGCTAATCAATGGAAAACCTTTTCTCTTGAAGCTGGAAAATTCATGTTATAACATTTACTATACAGAGCAACAGGGATTCAACATATATGGCAGCTGTCCCCTCCAGGACAACGGCTGTCTGAACCATCACCTTGCGTTCACATATGCTTCATTAAAGTGGAAAGTGTGGACATATTTAACTGCGAATGTGACATTCAGATTATATTATTTTTCATCACATCAGATTTCATGCTCCACACGCATTTTGTCTTCATACCTTAATGATAACAATATCATGCTACATTTCTCCAGTCAAACAGCGCCTTGGTAATGGTCTGTTGTTTTGAAACACATTTTGCCGGCTGTAGTTTTATTAATCAAATATAGCATGGGTGAGTCATGTCGTTCTGGCTTGTGTCATATCGGAGGTATGTGCCACAGATTTCCCTCATATTGGAAGCAGAGCTAACACATGCTCCCCTTGACGCATTCTCACACCATTTCTCACACAATGCTCTTCACACACAAACTTGCAGACGCGCACACGCACCCGCGCACACACACACACACACACACACACACACACACACAGATGACTTATATAGAAAGAGATTCATAAAGAGGCCCGCACACACACATGGATGAGCATTTACAGACACACACATAAAACCTCGACATACCAGACCTGCTACGGCAGTTGCTTCAAATGATTGTGTGTCTACAGCAGCGGTGTAAAGTAACTGAGTACATTTACTTGGTACAGGTTTGTGGTACTTTACTTGAGTATTTCCATTTCATGGTACAATATACTTATATTACATTATATTAAATATTCTGTTTTTACTCCACTATAGTCAGTAGTCCTTTGCATATTAAGATCTCACAAACCTTGATTGGTTTATATAATATGATGCATTAACCCCAAAATTTCATTAGGAAATGATCTCCCTATTGACCAACTACAATATCAAAATGTTGCTTACACGTAATGCATCATCAACAACAACTAATTCATTAATATATTCTAAAATAACGCTGACAGTTGTTAATGTACACTCTTGGTATGTTAAATGCACAGTATGTAATTTCTGCTCTCAATTAAAACAATAGCAAAAGACGTAGTTTGATGACATCGCAAAGTAGCGTGGGATCATGGGAGATGTTGTCTTCATTGTTAAAAAACCACCACTGCTGATGAAATTCTACCTGGCGTGAGCACGGATGTAAAAAGCGAACAGGATGTGACACGGGCAGAAACCATGTTCACGGACGAGGAAACGTATTCGAGTTTAAATCACGTTTAAACTTACTAACTTACCACTAGATAACTTTAACTTTATGAGCATGTTGAACGTTGTTGTATCGTTATGACGTTACCGTACTCTTGGCGTTATTAGCTTGTTGGCTGGCATGAGCCACCTGTCATAGTAGCATATCATAGTATGCTAGCTCGATGCTGAAATATCATGTTAATAGTTTAGGTCTCTACTGGATTATTGTGACGCAAAATGGCACGCAATCAATGAAAAACTTGAACATTGATAAAGTAAAAACATATAAAATGATTACGCCACGGTGGTGCAGCGGTTAGAACTGTCGCCTGCACGCGGCCCTCTGAGGATAAGCGGTACAGACAATGAATGGATCTAATCATTTTTAGACATTTTAATGCGGAATTCTTATATTATACCTTTAAGTAGGCCTATATTTCGGGAAAGTATCTACTTCGACTTAAATAAAATTCTGAATGCAACGATTTTACTTTTAACAGAATATGTGACCTACAGTAGATGGCAGATGGCACGCCGGCAGTTTGAAGTACTGAAAGTATAAATCAAACTCCAGGAATGATTAGACTGGCTCCAAATTCTCTGTAATGATTTTTTCATTTCCCAGAATGCCTGTGGGTGTGAAGGTTCTGCATTTATGGCTATATGAGTGTAGGCAGCCGGCTAATTAGCATGTTTTAAACGCGTCTTTTACTAAGCCACAACGTGTTGTCTGGCTACAATACATTTTGAATTATTCCTGTATGATTGTAAAATCTTGAAGCAAAATTGGGTCTCAGACAGAAGCTGTTTTTCTTTTTTTTAATTCTGAGAAATGTACACCAAAACCTGACATTCATTCCACTGCTGGAAATATCAATGCCGTGTCAGACAAGCTACAAAATGTGACTCCATTTTACGATGTTTTTTTTCCCCTTAAGAAGACAGAAAAAGAACAACATAAGGTGCAGGGGTGGCGGGTGGAGAGGGGTCAATTTTTCCACAGTTTCCTCTTCAGTGTTGTTTGGTTAAGATTGCCACTGCTGTGTGGTACTCTACCCTGCTGGTATAAATAAGACATGATTGGCATCACAGCAGAAGAAAAACTCTCTCTCTCTCTGACTCTGTCTCTCTCTTTATCTCTGTCTCTCTCTCTGACAGCCTTCATTTGCTGGAGGAGTGGCAGACTTGGTGGGAGTTAATGATTATAATTATTTAGCTTTTTTTATTTCTCTCCTTTTTTTTTTTTTTTTTTACATTGTGGGATAATTATTTAAGAGGTTCGTGTAGTCATTGTTGTAATCAGTAAAGAGAGATTACAGAAAATCCGCATGCCAACAGATGGCATTCCGCTGTTGTTGTTGCTTCATATTAAACCGAGTGCGACACACTCGGTAGCAGGCAGGCAAGAGTGAGGGGACAATCAGAAAGAGGCCAAATTATAAAACAATTTGTCCTTCATCATAAATCAATTCATCAAATCACTCCATCCCAGAAAAGAAAAGATATCAAAAGCAGTTAGCGTTGTGTTGTGTTCAACGCCAAATCAGTGGTGGGGTTTTGGGGCATGGTGGATTTCCATAAAAACCCTTGAACACAAGAAACAGCATTTGACCACAGAAGCCCCAACCCCATGACTTTGTCTATTAACACCACAGTGCACTGCCGTGGCCGTTCACACGCAGCCCAATTCAATGGTCAGCGCTTGTTAACGCTGCTCCTGTGGGACACCGGCTGATACAACCTCCTGGACTGTGAGCTGATGCCACTTTCACTTTATGTCAACAGTTGCATGTTATTTCTGTTTTTTAACTATTTCTATTTATGCTTGCAGAGTGAGAAAAAAAAAACCAGACAAATAGGCGAGGGGAGGTGAAGGCACTTGCTATCCAGGTTCGGGGAGCAGGAGGTGCACCAAGGCCGCTGGCCTACATTCCTGACTAATTGTATAATTGGAAAAGCTCTCCAAATGAGCAAGGAAGCACCCCCTCCCAACCCCCCCACACCACCAACCACCTGCCCCCTACTCACTTAACACCCCCCTACCCACACACATGCACGGCCTTCAAAGCAAATCACAAAAGAGCATTTTGGGAATAATGATAATTTCAAAAAGCGTTCATTATTAATCCCACACACTAGCATCCCTGGCAGCAGCAGCTAGGCTGGTTAGCATGCACACCGCCCCCCCCCCCCATACAATAAATGTGAGCAATAAACAGTCCAGTGGGAAAAATCATTAATTCAAACTTTATTTCTTAAAATACTGTATCCCAATGAAGGATAAAAGAGCTTGTGTGTTAAGTGTATTTTTTCATCCTTTAGAAAGCTCCTCCACAGCCACAGATGGCATTTTACAGCTGTTTTCACAGGCTGTATGGTGCTCCTCATGATGAGCAAACTCAATTTCATTTGTACAATCTGTGGAGTGACTCTTTAAATCCACAAACCTCGTGGAAAAAGCTGAAAAAAAGGCACTCGCGTAAACTTTCTTAACATTTTATTTATTTTTTGCCATAAATAAATAATATTTTGCCCAATATGGGATGATCTACCTGTGTGCTGTGTTAGCGCTCGTATTTTACTGTTAGTGCCAGAGCTCATGGTCAAATTGGATTTCCTGATTTATGGCCCCTGCCACGCGCCGTTCATTTCCATGGCTACTGAGTGACCGGGGGAGGGGGGGAGGGGGGTTTCTGAGGTCGACAGCGGTGTCTAACGGGATTGCGGGGTGCCGTTAAAACGAAGCGGTTAATTAATGCTATTGATCAGCAAAAAAAAAAATAAAAAATAGAGGTAGATGTGATTTGCATACAGCCCGAGTGATCAATGCATTAACCAATTTTTTTTCTCCGCCCCCCCCCCTCCGAAATCTGATTTCCTGAGTTTTCAAGTGAAAGAGAGAGAGTTCAGACTAATGTGGATCGATGGGGCCTCTCTCAGACAAGAATACAAAGCATTTTATTAGCCGGGGAGGGGGGAAACATGCCAGGAGAGAAGACGCAGTTTGACGTTGGATTATGTATTTGTGTCTCACTTCAACAAGAAGACAGAGACTTGCTAATCTCCTGTCTTTACGTATTTGTTTAAACTACATTGTCACCCCCCCCCCCCACCCGTCACGCAGTGTACAGAAAACATGGCTGCGAGTTGATATTTCTGAGGGGTCAAACTAAATCTCTTTTCTAAAAGGCAACAATTTAAAAAGAAAAACACATCAATGACAATAGCAACAGGGGCACGGAGAAAACAAAAGCACGAGAGGTGTT
>JAVQJF010101197.1:0-66313 GCA_036023855.1 Gadopsis marmoratus | reverse complement strand
CAAAACTAGTGAAAACAATCAGAAAAGATCAGGAGGGGAAAAAATGTCAGTGGCCTCCACCTTTAAAACCATTCCAGTTTTGGGGGTCATCTCATTGTTGCCCCTCTAGTGCACCTGTTAATTTCATTAACACCAAAGCAGCTAAATCTGATTAACAACCCCCTCTGCTACTTAACTGACCAGATCAAGATCCCAGAAGATTAATTGACTTGATGCTAAACTCTGCTTAAAAAGTGTTCCTTTAATTTGTTTCAGCAGTGTAGATATACTGACAGGCAAGACTGACAGGGAAATATTGATAAGGACATTCCGGCACACTCAAAAGGTAATTAATCATGAAAAACACAACAATCAAGTAGATGTGCATATCAATCATTGCTGAATTTGAATTATATGCCCTTGCCTCCTTATCCCGCCCACTCATTTATAACATTTGTGAATTCATACAGAGGAGAATGAACAGCAGGTGATTCATAAAGTAGTAAAAGACACTGTCCATGACAGCTTTTGCTAAATAGAAAGAAATCCCATTTAGATTCTAAATGTTTTGGATTTTTGACTTTTGTTAAATTGAACATGACGATTCTGAACCGAAATATAAACTAAAATGGGTTCCTGTTTGTCTAAGTGTAAACTGTGAAAACTGAGGTGACACAGCGAGTGCGATATTGCAGCTGTACAATCTGACAGAAACCCCAGACAGAAAATGGAAGCAGATAAAAGTACCAATCAATAAACGAGGAAACAGAGGCAAACCTTGTTTAGAGTGGTGGGTGGCAAGACTAACTTTGTCACTGCCTGTCACCTGCCATGCCAATCAGATGTTTTCATTTTAAGAGAATGAAGATGTATTGTAGAAAGGACCAGTTTACTTACTCTACCACTGAATAATGTGTCTGCCAATGAAAAGGAAAGCCAGAGGCTTTCACAAAACCACCCATACCTCTACCACCCATCACTAATAGATTTCATGAAAACTGTACGGTGTGGAAAACCTTTGCAGCAGTACGCACAATATTCGATTAGAAAAACCTGATACTGAGGACAAATTAATGCAAAGTAAACCTGCCAGCTGCAGAGAAAACGAAAACGTTAAAGAATTTCTATTACTTATGTCAATACAAACCTCAAAAGCTTTATTCATAGAATATATTTTTTTACTTACAATGTTCAGACATATAATCGTTCATTATGGAGCACAAACAAGACCTGGTCTCAAAGCAAATACTGTGGCATTTGTTCACAACGCTGATTTTGACAGCAATTTGACAACTGGTATATGCACTGCAACTTTTGTGTCATTCCCAAGTACCAGATGCAGTTCACCGAAATGATCACTAGCTTCCCAAATCTATCTCTTGTCAGCATAGAACAAATGTGATGGAAAGTTAAAATAAAAGTCTATGACAGCACCCTTGTGAATGTCACATGGCTGACTGCATCACCCTCCAAGGGTACATGGACGAAAGGCCTCACAAAAACATACAGTTTGCGTCTTATCTTGTGGAAAAACAGATCTTCCACTTTCCCAAACAGAGTCCAGATGGGGTTCACCTCCTCCTCATCTAGCAACCGACTGCCTCTTGACAGGAAGTCAGTCTGTGTCCCCAAGCCAGAGTCTTGAGACAGTAAAGACAAGCAGACAAACACTTCAAAATCCACAACGCATCCATCTCTTTGTGAAAGCCACATTCTGGCTCTCCATTCTCACTGAAGTACTACCAGGATCAGTAGGTCGACGTGTTCTTGTACCCTCCAAGGGCAACACATTTATTGCTGACTTCATGAGGAAACACCCCACCTGCACTCCTCAAGAAATCTATGACATTGCTTTTTCTGTTTGTGTCTGGAGATCACGCAGGGTTTGTGCGCCATCTTGAACTGGAAATGGATCTCTCCATCACCAATTCACTTCTATTGAAGGCCCAACGACTGATAAATGCAACCATGTTTATGGTTGTTTCTGCGATCTCCACCTGGCGCCAGTGGATTGGAGTTTGTAGCCATCAACAACTGGTCAAGTTCAGATTAACAGGAGTCCTCAATGCAAGATTGATGCCCTATCACTGTTAAGATGGCTGGTGTGAGAGGCACAGCAAATAGTCTGTCCCTTCTGCAAAGAGTCTCTTTTATTGAGCATTTGAACTGTTGGGATGAAAACAGAACAGCTAAACAACCAGCAGTGGGTGTTGTCAAACCCAGACGCTTGCTTCCTCCTTGAACATTTGAGCTGCAATTGAAATGAAGGCTCCAAAGAAGCATCACGACACAGCTGGGCACCAAGTAGCTGTTTGTCTACGTGTTTAAAAATAATCATATCAAGCCACACTGTATTGACTCTCATAGAAGGGAGGGCCATGACATGACACATAACTGCAGCAACAGCTCTGGTGGGAATGTTCGTCTGTCTCACCATACAAGTTGCCAAATCAAGATTGTGAGAGTTGATGTTTTGTCTCTCAGCATCAGTGGCGCACGTGCAGACCAAATCAAGAACATAGAGATGTCATCCAGGAGTTCATTCTGCCATCACCCCTTTGTAACTTACCCTCCACAAGGAATGTGAAGTTAAGGATCACAGGGAGACGGAGGTGGGAGCTGCAAACGGACTCAGTTTGAGACTAACTGAAGACAGGTGAGCTGCTGGATCTGTCAACAGCAACAGGATGTAAAAGTATATGTCGCGTCTACATCTGACATATCTTGCTATGACATGATAAACGATGCAACCAACAGAACAGCAATTCACAAGAAGAAGGTACCAAAGCAATGTCTCACTATATGAATAAGAGCAATACTCACATTTTCAAAAAAATATAATTGTGGTTATGGACTCACACATCCGACACATCTCAAACAGCTGTCAGACAGTAATCTCAGACTACACTCCTTCTCCGTGTTCTCATCTCATTCAGATGATGTGGGGAGCTGCATTTAGTCTCTGGATGGAAGCTCTTATCTACAAACGCCACACTGTGAAAGGTTTCTTCAAGTTCAGCTGGAGGAAGAGACTGGGGGGGAAAAAGGTACATAAACATCCTGAGGTAATAAGTGATAAAGGTGTAAAAGCCAGTGTGGGTTTGTACGACGTGGATGTTGTAAAGCTGTGGTTTATATACAATATGTATGAACTGATTAGCCAACTGAAAGAAAAACATCCAATGACAGTCTGGACCACGACTTGATGGCTGGATGGATATATCAAATGAAAATATAAAATATTTGTGAGCTGCATTTGATCAAATTGGAGAATTTGTTGCTTTTTCTGCTTTATATGCTTACTGTAAATTGAAAACTTGACATTTTAAGACTTCACGTTTTGTTTTTGTAACATGGGATGGGCATCTGTCATAATTTCATCACATTTTTTGATGTACAGTGCAGTCCATAAGCATGTTTCTCTGTGGAGCAGTCGGTTGTTAGATTCACTTGAGGCCAAAGACAGCCATCTAAATTATGTATGCGTATACAAATGGTTTACAATTCATAACCAATTGCTCTCTTATAAAATCTAAATGAGAGAACGCTGTAAGGCTTGTAGGTGTACAGTACTACAGTGTACTTACAGGCTTGATCATATAGTACATAGATGTCAATCCGGTATCACAAAGCAGAGAAGCCGTCTCCTCTTGTAATTATTAAATCGAGACATAAAACTATTTTATCCTCTAAAAATATGTTGTGACGTCGCGAGAGGCAGAGTCACAGAAGGAGAGGACACGCTGGCCTGGGAAAGGCGGCGAGGACTACAAAGCCGTATGGCCGCTGGGATAGACTAGAAAACCCAGGTGCAGCTGGGCAGCCAGGGGAGCAGATTCTGTCCAGCTGAGTGGAGTTGTCTGATTGCCGGATAATGAAGAATGAGGTTAAAAGCAAGAGCGACAGGGTGCATGGAGAGAGGAGTGACGAGGAGAGCCAAAGTGTGCACAGAGAGACACAGAGAGAAATCAAAGAAAAGATTGAAGAAGTAAAAGACGGCTGGAGACGGTAAAGAGACTGTTGTGGACAGTCGGCCCGAACGGACTGAACAAAACAAGAAGGAGGAAAGCAAGAAAGAAAGAGACTATTTGACTGAGCATCTGTTGAGGTTGTGTTTAATTCGTTTTTTTGAAAAGACACCGACGTGTCAGTTTGTGAAGTATTCGAGTGGTTGGAATATACTGAATTTACGTTGAGAAACTACGTCCAGAGTGAGCATTACTCGCACCCACACCTGTACAGCCTCAAGCTGAAGCTTTCCGCCTCTCAACACGTCACAATGTACATCTTTTATTGTTGTGGGATTCAACAAAAGTCTGTAATGCGGCAAAGGGGTAGACAGTGTAAGGTTTGGATTACGCTTAGCTAGTTTATCAGTAGGTCAGTTTAGTGCATGGAGCTGTGCACCTTGCTATTAAAGGTTAAAGATCCTGTGAACACAGTACTTTCCAATTTCAATTCCGTCTCGCATCAAATCTGTTCCTCTGCTCATACATGAACCTTCTCCTACTCTTACGACTATTACGCTATTTAATGACAAAGATTATTGTGTCATTAACTTACCGTTGCAAATGTTTGTCATTAGGTCTGCACTATAAATGCTGTACCACTATTACAACATTTTCAAGATTCTTACTAATACTCATAATATTTCCACTTATCCCATTAAAAATGAGTTGTTGCGTTTCTGCTTCGCTATGATGTGATAAAGAACATTCACAATCTAGAATTTAAAAAAAGTGAATGGAAGAAGGGAGGCACCGGAGGCGATGGTGGTGGAATGAAACGATGACGAGAAACTGCAGACTGATGGAGAGCAGGTTAGAAGGCAAGGACTGTGAAGACTGCTGAGTGTTAGTGGAGGCCAGAGTTCAGGTCGTTCAGTGAACCCTTAATGGAGGGCAAATTAGCGGACTGAGGGGTCGGCTAATTAAGGGTGACTCACACGTGCGTAATTCTACCTAAATAATTCAACCTCTTTTGTAAATTATTCATTAAATAAGCTGCATGCAGCCAGCCCCCTTTAGTGAGGGCATGGCCGTTACATACAGGCACAAATAGTCATACACCCAAACTACTGCTGGGGATGGCAAAGTTCAACTATAAAAAGTACTAAAAAATAAAATAAATAGACCTGCACAGGGTATAGGTCTTTTCACGTGTGTATCTTTGATGAAGAATACTTTTTCTTTAGTCTAATTCCTGAAGGTCATTCAGTTGAAAATAAGTGATGCGATTTCTTTGTCTGTGTCTATATAGAACCATAGAGCATTTACATCTTATCTATAGCAAAGTCAACTCCTTGACCTTTTCTCTGCTACATAAGAAGGAGGTTATCTATATAGACATCCAATATAATATGCCATTTGAAATAGCTTTTTATGTTCATGTCACATTTATGTAACTAATCATCACCAAGCTTTTCAATTTAAAGTAAAAAAGAAAAAAAGACGGTAATTTAACTAAATCAACCATCACTAAGACATGCTACATTGCTTAGGGATTTGTTGAAAATTTCCTTTTTTCATAAATGTGAAAATAAAATTCACAGGTATATGACTGGATACACACTGGTGTTCAGTTATGTATGTATTTTCTTTTAAATGGTAGTTGGGTCAGATGTTGTTCAACCATGTGGCCATAGAGCATTTCCCTTGTTAACCTCTTTACATTCATACTTTGTTTTATTTTGGCAAAAACGCAAGATTCTTATTTTCCTAATTAAATGACAAAATATTTAGTTTGTAATTGCCTTCCAGAATGACACACATGATATGATGATGACATATTTTCTGTTGCCACTATGGGCAGGACGACATCCTTCAAAGCTTTTCAAAAGTGTCACTAGTAACTGTTGGAAAAATAAATCAGTTTCATGATCTGACAGCACCACAAACACAACTTGGTTAGGTTAAGGGAAGATCATTGTTTGGGTTTATATAAGTACTTAGTTATTGTTATAAAAAGTCTTGGTTTGGGTTAAAAATAGTACTCTGATAAGGTTAGGGGACATCTGTCGTCATGGTTACAATAATAAGTACTGGATAAGGTTAGAGAACGAGGTCATAAACAATAGTTATTTTGCATTTGCTGAAATGACAGACGCTGATAATTAAAAAGTTCTTTGATTGTTTCTCACATTTATTACCAAGTGTATTTTGATGCAGCTCTGCCTCCAGATGCAGTTTATAAACTTTTAAGCATTTTTCTATTGCATAGAAAGCGCCTACACCAGATTTCGGGTGGTCTTTGAGTTTTCACTCCCAGCTCACAGCTACAGCCCTGACACTAACACACAATGGTGATGAGTATAAAACTGCTCTTTAATCACACACAACCTCAGCACAACATCTGATAGATGCTTCAAGAGAGGAATCATAAACTAGTGCAAACTACTTAAAATTCTCCCCTCATTGCACATAAAACATATTAACAGCAACACATTCGGTAGCGTCACCTTTATTTGACTGCACTGGCAAAGCGAGCCGCCCCCCCCAACGCTCCGCTCGCATTCGCTCTCTCCTTCTCATTTTCCACAACATGTTGCCTCAGATAAGTAATGTAATCTTGGAAAAGGTTACGTCTCTAAAACAGAGCAATCATATAAAAAGCTAATGGATACATAAAATCAAGAGCTCATAGGTGATGATTAATCAACTGCTGAAATGCACTGGGTTTAAATCAGTTTAGACTGAATTAATCCCCAACCAGCCACTGTTCTTCTCCTCTGGGCAATTTAGTGAGAAAATACAATTACGGCCTATGAGTTACACCTCACTGGTTCATCTCACCTCTGTGTTCCAAACCACGCCTGTATGACTCAGCGTGCGCCTGCCACAGCCCTGCCTCAACAGTGACATGATTAAAAAAAATATATATATATTTTTTTTTTTTATCAAATCTTGTGATGAACCCTTGCAGCAATGCATGTACATTTAAGTATAGCGAGTGTCTCCATACTCAATTCAGTAGATTAAACCCAATTTATTTTAAGTCATTCTTCTGACTAAGCCTTTCATGTCCATATATTGTCACTCAGGTTAAGGCAGACTCTGCTGAGTGGGAGAATTGAAACTATACTATAGAAAGGAGCACACGCTGGGTCTTATTCCATAGTGCTCTGGGCTTTAGACTTGCCTTTTCTTTTTTTTAAGCATGTACTGCATAGTTTGAGGGGCTGGGGGTATTCTCAGAGTTCTTCCTTCCTTGAGCAAACTCTCACAACATAAATCCACACATCTCATCCTTAGTTTCCCATTACCCACTCAGCCAGTGCACGAGCGCAGTGCTCCTCTGGGCCTTACTGCAGAGTGGGTCAACATGCAGAGCTCTGCCCCAGGACATGCTTGGTATACGTTTGATCCCACTCATTTTGTGACCATACGTGCATGCAGTATACAGTATATGTGCATCATTAATAACAAAGTTACAAGGCTGAAAGTATTAGTGCACTGAGAAGCCCAAGGATAAGAGGCATTTCTACATAAATAACTATAAATCCTAACAGCAGCCTTAAACTACCTGACCATAGCAGCTGCCTACATCAGTACTACAGTGGCCATTAGGGATTATGTGTCTGAAATGTTGTAAAGTTAAACTAATTTTGTAATAAATTAGGAGTCGGCAGCTAAACACAGCTGCAGTTTTGGACGTATCCTTCAGAGAGTCCTGAGATCATGAGTTACATTAAAAATAGCAGAGGCTAAATATGGCAATTCATTATTTAAGAAAAGTCATATCTTTAAACTTGACAGTAGAACACAGATTAACAGTCTTTAAACTGAGGGATTTAAGAAAGAGGGTGCTGTATGCTGTACAGATTGTAAAGCCCCTTGAGACGAATTTGTAAGGGGTGATATAAATAAAAACCGCACCTTGATCCAGATATGCATCAAAAAACACATAGAGAGGTTTTTTGGAGAATACTTATACTCTGTTTGTATTAGCTTTTACATAAATGAACAGTGTCTAATGGGCACAGCTTTTATGTTAGGGCCGTTTAAATGCCAAGCCATCCTGCAGCATTTGATGGCCAAAATGCCATCAAATGCTGCAGGATGGCTTGGTGTCATGTGCATGTGTAATCTAAATTATCTTCTCTATTCGTCATCCAACAATCTTACCATAAAGGTTGGATTACTCCTCATGGGTAGTAATTCACGGACAGTAATTGTACAATTGGAAAGTAATTTTATAATTAGTTTAAAGTAATTGGGGAGGTGTTAGATTTGGATTCACATCTGAGGCAATACAGGGTCTGGAAACCAATGTAGTATTACTTACTTCCTCTTGAAACCAAGGATGGGTTTAATGTTTTCCAGGAGAGGGGCCCTGACATGCTTCAAGGAATCACCTCTCCGCTCCCTCTCCATATTTCTTTGCAAGTCTTTCTGTAGCACACCCCTTTTATCAAGCTAAAAATCCTACAGGATGTGTCATGGTCTCGCAAAATTTAAAGCTGAATAAGACAGTGCTGGACTAGCCTGCGATTATGTTTGTGTCCACGTGTTTGTGTGTAAATCACTCTTGTGGTTTATTGGTTGCTGCTTGTCTCTAAATGCATTTCTGCTCGAGTGTGTACTGATTCTGTCAGTCCGGTTCCCTTTCGAGAGAGAGCGAGAGAGCGAGAGAGAGCGAGAGAGAGCGAGAGCGAGATCCCGAGAGCGAGAGAGAGCGAGAGAGCCCGAGAGCGAGAGAGAGCGAGAGACACTAAGTGTGAGTATATGTTCGGCCAGGTCCGTGCTCCTCCACTCTCCCTTCCATCATCCATCTACCCTTGTCTTTCTTGTCTACACCAGAACAGCCTCTCCCTTTTGCCTTTACCTCTTGTCCTCATTTACATGCCTTTTTATGTGAAAACATCCCCACGTTTGACAGTGGAAACTAATTTCAATATACTTATAACAGTGAATTCAACGGTGGTTTGCTGAGGAAGGCTCTTGCTTTGGAATCCATTTATCCTTGAGAAAACCATATAACTCAGCTCCAGCTTGCTCTGAAACACACAGATAATAGCACACAAAGTTGAGTTAGGGGGTTTCTGCTTTGGCTTACAGTTTAGCTCTGCTGCTGTTATTACTGTGGTCAGTCCCTTTGTACTTGGATCCATATTCAAATATTGGGGATTTATGGGTATTGATGTTTTTAACCTCATTCTGCTGACATGTTGGAATTCAAAATAGCATTCCTGGGTAATGGCAAAGCAGTGATGCGGAGGCATATTTTATGGATACTGTTTGAATGTCAAAGTGAGAAAACCACTAGCACAGCACAAGAAACAAAAGCGTAGAAAGGCAGCGAGGGGGAGACGCAGGAGTGAGGCACTGAGAAGGGGAGGCAGAGAGGAAAAAAAGAAAGACAAAGAAAGACAGAAAGATTGAGCAGATTAAGGGTGCATTGCTGTGTCTGAGCTTCATAGGCATATATAAGCTTGATTCATGCAAATTAATGTGGATGTCAGCATCTAAGACAGAGCCACAATGGTCCTTTTATGCTGGCTAAAGCTCACTCTTCTTGATTGCTACAGGGCAATAATTATTGAACATATCCAGTCAATGCGCCATGTCTCTGGTTACAGAAACTGTCAACTCCCACATTTAAATGACGGCAGCTCGATAATACTGGAATATCAAATAAAAATGTAGCTTTGCTGCATCTTGCAAGTGTGCACACATACTCCCTTCCCTCTCATTGACTCCAATTTTGAATTCCATTCTGTCAGCTCTCTGAGCATGGCTAAACACCAGCAAATGAATTCAGTAGGTGGTGATGTGTGTCGGGTACTGCATGTAATAATGCATATTAAAATTCCATAATTGGAGTCTAATTAGAGAGGTAATAAAGTCTACTCAAATCTCTAATGCAGTCGTCTCTGAGCAAAGTACGCAGAAGTCTAACTTTTCTCCCAGGAGGCACTTGAAGGTAGAAGAGAAGGTGCTTTCACTATGCTGCCATGGTGACAACAGCTCACCTTAGATCAGATTTCACTTTGAATGTTCCTGTGCTAGAGCCGAGTGCTCGCTTTTAAGAAGACTCCCAGCTTTGCTCCGTTTCATGAACACAGACTGTAGCCATCATGAGACCTTGCAGTAACTGATGTAGAATGACCCCGTGGTAACAGCGATCTGTCTATCTGCCATCACTTCGGTGTTTCATGACTATCAAAACCCAACGACAAAATAAACTGAACATTCATGACAGATCTAAATGTGTCATAATCAGTCATAAAAGCTAGGGATGATCACAGACCATGCTGGTGTACCTGAGTAAGTATTTTCTTTTAAATGCATCATTAACACTACGCATGGCAGCAACACCATGCACATCCTTGTGAAAAGATACATTTTCCATCCCAAACAAATGTGAAACTAATGGAGTGATGCTGGCAGTGCGTTGGCCGTGTACGGACTGTACACCTCATATACTACTCAGCTCCGTTTCATCCTGTCAGCACTAAAATGCTAACACCTTCTGCACCATGTCCCAGATTTGGACAATTTGCATAAACTGCCATCTTAAATTATTCACAGCTGCTGTCTTGGCTTTTCTGACTAATTATATTTTGAGCTGCTGTGCTTTCTTTATACCATTAAGAAAAGGAGAGAGTCCCACCACAAGCTCCTACACACCCCCTTGCACAGGAGATGTACATTACAATGGGTCCAATCCCAAACATTATAAGTATATGAGCTCAATATCTATTGGATTTGTTTATTTTATCCATTTACTGAAGTGAGGACAAGGACAAATATGACGTTAAAATGCAGCAACAAGTTTAAAAGTGAGGAATGACCCGAAACATACCCTGGTGTGAACTTTCATAATTCTGCAAGGCTTCAACCTCAGCATAACCTAGAGCGCTGGCACAACTTTGTTATGTTTGAAAAAGGAGAAGGTATTTCTAAACACATGCCACTTTTTAGGATCTACAGTATGTCAGCAACAACTGAAAAGTCTGCATCCTTGTAACTCGTGGTTTCAAACTCAATTTATTAGTTCGTGTTAAGAAAGCCGCATTAATTAACAGCCATTTCCTACCATATAGCCTTCCCTCTCATGAAAAGAAGAGCATGACTGCAGTCCCAATTATGTTTGTTTTTTTCTACCAATATTTAAAGCTCACTAGCAGAGAACCTGCACTTCTGTAAATAGCCCAGCACCAGGTCTTAATTAACAATTGTAGATTCAAAGCAACTCTACTGTGGCTGTTCCCATTTATGGCTTCGGTATTCGTAAACAGCCTGGTGACTTGAAAGCATGTGGTGACTGAAAAGGTTTGTGACTCTGAAGGTTTATTTGCTGTAAGCTTACTAAATCAACCTGGGAGTGAACACATACACAGGCGCACAACTCATGCCTATAATACCTTACAAATACAGAAATGAAAACGGGTGCCAACACACGTGCACTTGTGCAACGCACACTTAACATGGGCGGTGAACCGTTACTTCTAAAAAGCATATGTGGCGACACGGTAGCTGACAATCTGGCGCAATTGCATTTCCTCTGGAACCTCAGCTTTTCTCATTATCAACCAATCTGAGTTCAATAGTTAAACCCGACAGAACTTGACAATTCCTTAATTACAATTAGGTCCTCCACATCCCTCCGAGCAAATACTGATTTATACTTTCATTTGAAAGCATTAGGTATCTCATCCTTCCTTCCCATTTTCTTAGAGCTTTCCTGTCCCTGTGTGTGGTACATTTTTAATATCATATTCTATAATGTGCACATATTGATGTGTCAGCAACTGTATGTACCACTGAAGGGCATTAGTCATTAATTCACACTGTTGTTTCAGAGGCTACAAACACGTGTACAACGCAAACACTTAATCACACATGCTACACATAAGTGGCACGCATGTCTGAAGGTTTGCATGTTTCACGCACCACCGGAGAGCCCTTAATCCAATCCGTGCTGAGTTCCACCAATAAAGAACTGAAATTGTGAAATTACTCACAACCAGAGATAGCAGCTCTTAATATTTCTCCCCACTTACTGCATATTTCCACCTTCATCCTTGCTTTCCCTTTATACTCGCACACTGACGTAAGAAAATCTTTGTGAGAAGAGATCCTGGAATCTCACGCAACTCTCATTTCTGACTCTCACAATACCAGATTACATGCCAAGGATTCCTTCTTCTGTTATTTTGAGGACACTTTCCCAGAGTACAGGTGACATGAATGTCATGACAACGTGGAATAAAATACAACTTGTAGACACAGAGAAATAAAAATGTTGACGCTTATTCTGGCATGTAGAGTGACCCACCTGGTTTCTTCCCTTTTCTTTCCCTCACTCCGTTTCTCTCTAGTCATTGTTACCCAGGGAGCTGTTTTGTTGAATAACTATTTCCACATTAACACATTCTATTGCCCGCTTACCGGCTTTGTCATGCTGGAGCCAAGCACTGGTATTAAATATTAAACTTAAGTGCCAAGGAGAGAAGACATGTCACCTTTCTTATTGTAGATACGGCTGCAAAAAAACCTGAATGACCTGAATTTTATGCATCTCCAATCTATAGAAATATTAGAGCAGAATAAAGGACAGTTATCAGAGGTGTGAGTGAAAGCAGAGCGTGAAATCGCCTTCATAAATCATACTGTTTACCATTGATGACATATCATTCATCAGTCTGAAACCATCAGTTGATGTAAAATATGTCTGGGCCTGATGATGAAGCTGCTCATGTCTGAGGCAACAATAACCTTGTGTGGCTCAGTATGAGTGACTGTGTAATGTGTTTGGACAGGGCTGCGGACCCCTGATGGCTACAGCTGCATCTTGGTTGGGACAAAACGTATGATTCGTCTAATGATACTAAAACTGACACCGATATACCAAAGAGTGTGACACTTTTCTTTATAAGAACTTTCTAGAGCTGGCAAACTTGAGCACAATATATTGATTTTTGCAGGGATGCTCAGTTTTCCTTGAAAGGGTATTTTTGCAAAGGCAAGTGGGACCAGCAGAACCTTCTATCACAGAAGGGACATGTCTGTCACGTTGTCAGTTGTAGTGTGGGTTATACTGTAAACATCCTTTCACTCTACAGTATGTGGGAAAGTCACTTTGCCATCTCCTCCAGCCCCTCTGTTGTCCTTGTGTCACAACATTGGTGAGAAATTTGCTGGATTTGTGCCTCCCCGCATTTAGTCGAAGGCTCAGGACATCTGTTGTAGCCGTTTGCACTACTAGCAGATGGATGAGTAATGTAGCACGCAATGACAAACCTTCATGCCTTCTATAAAGTCACATGATTAAGAAGACTTAATAATACTCAATTTGTCTGACAGAAAATCCTACGTTACTCTCACTGACCCACAGTTCCATGCCATTGGTCTTCCTCACTTGTGACAGCTTGGCAAGCTGCCGTTACGCCTCGTCATTGTTTACTTTGAGCGCTGGCCTGAGCCAAACCCTTGAGATTGCAGAGTTATCTCTCTTGGAGACGCACAGACATTGGTGATTCAAGGGGAGAGGGGCTTTCCGGGTCACATATGGAACATGACAGCAGGAAATGACAGCCTCAAAATAGAGAGGAGAGGCTTGGGAAACACACAATGTTTTAATCATCCTCCACCTTATTTCCCCCCCCCTGCAAAATAAGGGGCACAACTCACATGATGTTGCAGTGCTTAAGCAACCAATATTTAAGGTTGTTTGCGGCGCGGCGTGTCACATCACCACCAGACTGGCAGCCATTTTCTATGTTGTAGCACGAGCCAAATCAAAGCATGCCAACTATATTTTCTGGCTTCATAATGTATCAATCATTCACGCTGTAAATAGGAGTGGTGGCCACAGCTGACGTTCATCATCAAAATGTGATAGACTACTATTGAAAATACTGCATTACTGACTCCTAAATAGTTTCCACAGTGATCATACAAGTGCTGCGTTGCCTCATGCAAAATATGGAGAGAATGTAAAAAAGAGCAGGAAAATTAAAATAAAACATACATTGTAATACCCCGAGTTCCTCAGCTAATGACTATGCCGAATGTGGCTACTCCAGGGAGTCTTTCTAACCTTTACTCCTCCTTAAATAATAACTCTAACGCCAGCTAGTTCCAACTCTGTAATCTAAATATAATTAGAGAGGGAGCACCACTTCCTTAGCAGGGAATATGAGTCTTTATAGCTAGTATCTTCAAATTAAACCCTCTGCATATCTGATCAGCATCGCCTCAAATGCATCTTGTGCTCACGAGGCTGTGCTAGTATCTGTGGGACCTTGTCACTTAATTCTGTTTGAGGATAGGCACCAATATGCACGTTGGTGAGCAGGATTATTTGCGGCTGATATTAAATCGTGTCAGTACTATAGACACTAGGCTGAGATTTCTCGTTCCCTCACAAAACGGAGTTTGGTGCACCAGTTCACCTCATAATACAAGCCACCAGTTTGCTTCTAGGACTGGACCTTCAATAAAAAGCTCATGCACCTGCTATATATATATATATTCAGATACATGTAATCACGACTTGTTGTTAATGAAATACATATATATGGGCATATGGCTTTTATCAGAATACAGCAGCCTGTCATTTCAGCACCCTAAATAAAGAATCCAACAAAACAAGTTGTCATATGATATGGACCTATGTGCCTGAAATAAAGTTAAGCTGAATACCACCAGAGCTAAAATCATGGTAAAGCACTGGGTGTGTGAATTGCTCTGCAACTCTTATGAAACAGGTGCTAAGATCTTCTAGCAGTGAGGAGTGGGTCGTTGGAGCCGTAGATAAAGGCGAAGGGATTGTGATGGGTGAATACCAAATAGTTAGTAAATGCAAGCTGAGGCTAAGTACGGCTCTACGGCTCCCACCGATAAAAAGACCTTCTAAATCACAACAGTGTGGCTGCTGCCATTTTATGAGAAGCCCCTTTGTTGTTTGCTGTGATACACACACATGCACCGACACACCTAGTGTACGTGCACAGAGGGCGACACACATTTGGCCGACAAGGACAAGTTACTTTTGACAATATCAGAATAGGGGATATACAGAATGGAATAGGATTTTCAGACATCTATTAACTACCAATTACACACCGTTTGTGTATATTTTCACAAACTATCATCCCTCATCTCTTCATTGCAGGTAACGAAGCCCATGCATACAGTGCCCCTCAAAACAAGCCACAACAAGGTCTTGCAATCTGCTTGGCTCAGCCCATCATGTATCTAACCAGCTAAGCTTCGATTTCCCTCAGCCAGTTCTCTCCTCAGTCCAAAAAAAATCAATGGCTGTCATGGCTTTACACAGCTTTTAGCATTGGCATTTGTAGGCCCTAACTTCCCTTGCCATTTCCTCCAGGGAGCATACGGAGACTCCCTCAGGAGACAGGAGCGAGCGAGGAAGAAGAGAGGGGGATAGCCAAAGTGAATGGGAGATGAGGCTATTGATTTTAAGCAAATAAATCATTTTATTCTTACCTGGTTTCCAAGAAGACGGCATAATGGAGGAAAGACATGTAAAGAAAGAGTTTCTTAGGAATACGTTTATACATACAGAAAAACAGAAAAAAAAATACAAACATATGTGGTCAAAATACATCCAGTTGAATTCAGTTACAAATATAGGTATGCCTCGATTTCTTTGCATTTCTTTTCTCTGCTGAGAGTTGCACTGGGCAGCTGAGATCAAGCCCCGTGTTTTAAGTTTCTTCCCTTTTCTCTTGTTCCCTCTCTCTCTCACTCTTAAACACACAGACACTTGCGCGCACACACAGAAGTGTAACTGGGAATGGTCTCACACATCCCTCACCAATATTCTTTAACAGATAACACTCTGCAGAGGCTCTCCTCCAACAAAATTTCTCCGTGTCCCCTGGCACAAACAGCCATGCACCAAAACAGCATAAAGTACGGGTGTGAATAATTTATAATCTGTGATTGTAAAACTCTAGCATAGTGTATGTATTGTTACTTTTTATCATGACAGATTTTTGGGTTGCCCCATTAAATGGCAGTGGACAGATTGTTATTTACATTGTGCAGCCATGCAGCACTGTTCTCAAGCCTGGACAGAGGGCTAATGGAGGCACACACGCAGCTTTTATTAGCTGTGAAATCCAATGGCATCAAATATTAAACATTTCATTATGGAGCACTGCTTGTCTTGTTCCACAGAACAGCCACTTAAACCTACAACAGCCAGGAGAAAATAAAGAGAAAAGGAATATGCAATGACAGCAGTAATTACTGGAAATCTATTTTATAAGATGTGTTTGTCGTGGGAAATTGCAGTGTGTATATATGTGTGTGTGTATGTGTGTGCGCGTGCGTATATAAATGTATACTTACTGTATGTGTGTGCCCATACCGATGCCAATTTGTGTGCTTGTACTCAAGAGCATGTCAGGCTGCAACAAGCATAATGTTGTTTGTTAATAATTAATCCTTACATATGAAAACAATAGTTTTCTCAGTGGACAGAGTGGAGAGTGTGTTTAATAAAATGAAATGTTCCCTTTACATCTGACATCGGAGCCTGATGAGGCCCGACTTAGCAGTTTACGCCAAGCGTAGTGGGCAGCGCTTGGTGAGAGGTGACCAGACGAAGAGAGGCCCGGAGCTTCACCGATGACCTCTGAATGATTTATCCCTGGACATGCATCTGTCTATCAGAGCATCAGAGGCCATTAATATCAGGGAACGCAGTGAGTGGGGACAGACTGGAGCCTTGGCTCATCTGTCATTACTTAAAAGTTGACCCTCAGGTTGGAGGGACGAGCGCGTTCCCTCTCTACCAAAAACTGCCTGTTCTCTAGTATGCAGACATTCCTCAGAGGAGCACTTAATCAAGAGATTGATCAAACCATGGCAGCGTAGGATTGTAATCAGTTGTAATCTGGTCCACCCTGACCATTGTATCAGCAAGCATGAGGAGCTGTATTTGACTTTGCCAAGCGCAGGCGCTCACTCTGACTCCCAAGTGTGATTGATATTCATACAGGTTTCTTTCTAGCAGCTCTTGTTTGTCTTCTGTAGCAGGGGTTAAAGCCCATGTTGGAAATAAAATTGTGCAAATAAGTAAAGAAAAAGTTTTAACTTTGCTCGCACTGAGAGGGTGCTGGCATGCAATTACCGTGGTTGTTTTATTCACTAATGTACTTTATTTCATTGAAAATTAATTTACTTCAGTAACCGCTTTGGCCTTTAGGCCCAGCAAACTGCAGCAAGCTGTGCCAAGATCGCAACCCCAGCAGCTTCGGAGCAGAGCGCTGAAAGTCCACTTCTCTGCAAATGTACAAAAGAAAAAAAGAGAGAAAAGGTGCAGGGCAATAGTTGTGCCGACATCTGTTTATGCCGATCTCTGCTTTGAAAGAGAACGCACTAACAGTTACAGCTCATACATTTTCATCAACCAAATTTAGTGCTAACGGACCATTAAAACAGTAATAGGATAACAGCAATTAAGCCCTGGGCCATGGGGGGAGAGGGAACCACTAGAGATAAAAGTGATGAGAGGAGAGGGGAAGAGAGACAAATAAATGGGGAGACAAAAAACACAGTAATAACAACATCTAAAACATAACGTGTTGTTTTAACCCATCCCTGTGGTGAAGGTGGGAGATTCAGGGGTGATGTAACTGAAAGACAGGGATAAGCAGAAGGGGAAAGTGTTTAGGATTCAATTAGCCTTGCCTCTCCTCGTTAGACCGGGCCAGGGCTGACAGCTGGAGGGGGGGGCAGACAGGAACATACATCCTTTCTCTACTGTGGTAGGTGACACCTCAGCCACTTGCAGCATTATCAGGTGGGAGACTGTAGACAATATCTACAGAGGCTTGTTTACAGCCATCAGCATTGCTGATTGAATTACTCTGTCAAAATGAATGCGTCTCTCTGCGTCGGAATATAAGTGCTGACAGATCTGAAATGCACCATACCAGCCGGCACAGTCACATAAAAGTTATCTCACTGCACAGCATGTCAAATCATTTGTGTACAGCTTCTCTCAAGTCAAGACGTTTAGACATAGGATCAAACCAAAATGTCAGATCTCAAAGTTGTTTTTTTCCTCCATCTCAAAACAGAATCAAAACGCTAGATTCCTACATTGGGGAGGTGAAACGTTCATCACCTGAGCTTGGCTATGATGTGGACATGAGGAAAAAGACCTTAATCATTGATGCCAAAAGACATTGCCAGAGTGTGAAGAGTTTGCAGTTAATGGTCACGTGAACTATGGACAATACGACCTGACCCAGGAGGCAGTGGATTATGATGGTGTACCTCAATGAATAATTTGGACAGAGCCAATAATGAAGTTATAAACAGGAACCGTCCCCTGCCCTCAGATCAGTTAGGAGCAAGCAGAGATGGGAACCATTGATTTTCCCCATGGCCCTGAATGTTCAGTGGATCTTGTCTGCAGACTGCCAACTATGTGCATCAATACAGACGTGCCTTGCCTAGCCAATGGCACTCTTCAAAAGGAGGATGGAACCTGTTTGTGTCCAGGGGTCATCTAATACGTTACTTGCCCCGGTTTGCAGTCGATGAGAAACTCTGTGTTTTCAAGCTGATAAGGACAAGTGCGCACGCGTGTGTCCGTGCGCGTGTATTTGAGAAAAGTGAGAACGACCGACAGAGATAACATGTTCAAAAGCCAATGCGAGACTTGACAGAACATTTTTGCCTGCGTTGGACCTACAATCTAGATGCTGCGCTCGCCTACCGTGGAGAAGTTAAACACACATTTTTTAGATGCGGACATCAGATTATTTATATCAAAGGTTTGTAAAGTAACATTGGTAAATGCAGGAAAATACCAGGCTTACAAATGTTTTCAGTTATCACCAGCTGAAGCATGCATACAATTTTAATCTGAAAGTCAAACTCTTCAATTGTATATGAGAACGTGTCTGCTTTGTGTTGTAGGTGCAGCTCCCTGACACCTAACACACCGGCGTGATGTTGTGGGCTGGGTCTTTTTACGTGGCTCCTTGTTGCCCACACGCTCTCTCTCTCTCCCTCTACCTCTCTCTCTACCTGGCGAACCTCCTTCGTTTCACCCTCCTAGATTACTGCGTTTGTTCCGTTACAATAAATGTGGCGTTCCTCATTGTGTTGCGGCCTTCGAGCCGGCCGTAACCGCGCGTGCGTGCGTAGATGGCTTTAGTGTCTCCAGCTGTGCATTTAAGAGACTGGACGTCTTCCATTAGGTCTCTAATAAAACGCAGCCAGGTAAGAGCGTGCTGCCTAATCCACCCTGTCACTACACACATCATCACCACTGTTTATGTTTTCAATTAAGCTTCTCACTCGCCCAGTGCTTTGTGTGTTTGTGCGTGTGTGTCTGAACCAGTCACTTGTACAGGTTGCTGTGCATGGCACTCAGTGGGTAATCATGGGACTGTCAATGACATGCCATCTCTGATGGGCATCCACCATTAATATTTATGGCGCTCTGAATCAGCCCCACACTGAGCACTGTGACAGCAATCACCACAGTTTTTTTTAATATCCCCATCCAGATCAATTCTGATTAGCATTTCAAGCGCTTTGGTGGAGACGCACAGTGTGATGAACTTCTCCTTGTTCTCGGAGACGGAGAGAGCAAGTCAAGTCAAAGAGCAGCTGACACCAAGTTACACCAGAAATTAAATGTTTGCCATCCAACAACCAAAGTGGAGAGACACTGATGTCTTGTTCTCGAATGAAAAAAATGGAAGTGCTGGGAATTTAAATATGAATAAAGAACTCCGGCAAACAATAAGAAATTATTCAGCCAGTGAAGCAGTCACATGGTGAACCACACGAGTAGGAGACCCAGATGAAAATCCACGACAAAAGTACCTGGGTAGGAATTTACATGTCTTTATTGTTGATATGGGAGGTGACATTTTCTGGCATTAGAGGTAGGCTTTGGAGGCGCCTGTGAGCTCCGTCTCTACTCTACCACTGTGGTGGTGCCATTTTATAAACCTTTGTGTGGACTGAGCTCCTTTTGTCTTCTCCAAAAGACAAACCAATCTGCTTATCTCAAAATCCAGAGGGAACGAAGGCGTTTGTTTCCGCAAATCGAAATAAAGCGCAGGAGAGGATAGTAACCTTCTGAACAACTGAATGGGTGGGAGGAAGTGGATTTTGTGTCAATGTGTGTGTCTGTGCGTGTCTCTGCATCTGTGTTATTAAATGTGTTTATGTGTAAGAGCAAGCCTCGGCTGGCCTTGAGGCACCCCCACAGATGTTTATTTGTAGTGACAGCACGGTTTGTTCTCTCTGTGTTCCTATTTATCCAGTGTGATAAAGCTGATTGTATGGCTGCGGCCAGATCCCACAGAGAGGACACAATCACCGCCACGACAGATATGCATGAGTAAGTAATACAGCTCTATGAATTTGCAGACATAATCTATCAGCTTGGATCAGCAGTGCTCACTGGGAAAAAACGAACATAAGCAAAGAGGGGCAGCAGACCATGAATATGGAACGTTAATTTGTTCCTTTTGACAATGTATTATTTATGAAGGATACACTGAAAGGTTTGAGGTGAATCTTAAAAGATCATACAGACAATTCTTGAGCTTGAGTGTGGAAAAAGTCATCTGAAAAACAAATAAATGATAGACACTAGCTGACATTCTGGAAGAAAGGAATGGGGAAGAACAGGCAGACAGCGGGTAAGAGCGACTCCTTTGGGGAACAAAATGCTCTTTGCGGCTTTAGTGAAAATAATGACTCACCAAATGGAGCACTTTAAGGAAATTCACACTCAACTCTCTTGGCTCTCTTCCTTTTCCATTCTCTGTCGTCTCCGCTTCCCGCTCGCTCCTCGCTTCACTGTTACATTGTCTCTTTCCCTCCCATGAGGAATATCACAAGGCTCCCAAAAAGCAGATAGCAGGCAGCATGAGAGTGCCTCTAACACACACACACACACATAAGTGTAGGTGGCATACACCTGCAAATCCCCAGTGTGAATCTTGACCTTTTCACATGAGTCATGTTTCCCATAAATATCTTCTTTTGTGTGTTTGCTTTTCAATGTGTCTATATGTGTGCTTGTCTCCGTCTATATCGTGTGTGTGTGTGTGTGTGTGTGTGTGTGTGTGTGTGTCTGTTTCACTGCAGAGTTGACCTTTCCATCGCTGCTTTGTCCCAGATTAGAACTGACACTGCCCTCTGCTACAGACCAAACTGATACACATACTGACACCAACACACACACACACATATATATATGGGATGAAAACACACGCATGCAGACACATTCAGAAATGTGCTGTAAACACACTGTTTAGCAGTTGTAATGTTCACCACTTTACCTAAGATATGCTAACATTTGCCAATTAGCATTAAACACAATGTGCGGCTGATGGGACGTCGTCAGGTGCTAGAGGAAGCACTTAATGTCTTTAACAAAGTTCGTGGCAATCCATCCTATATTTGTTGAGCCATTTCTCTAAAAACAAAACAGAAACCCCATCAACCTCATGGTAGCACTACGGAAAAGTCGGGGCATCACCCCAGTCAGCAGGATTCATCTTCAGAGGACCATGTACATGTATCCAAGACTGAATGGCAATCAATTCAATAGCTGAGGAGATATTTCAGTCTGGACAATAGATGTAAGCCAACCGACTGAACATTAGCCTACTATACCTAGACCAAAACCACTAGCATGGCTAAAAACATGGAAATCACAAATGTGTAGATGTGAAGGTTTTCACTGGGCAACAATGAATACACTCTACAGCTGTCACTTGCGCATACAAATGCATTTGAACAAATTGTGTCTCATTTCAAATTCTAATACACTCATTTTCTGTAGGTCTAATGATAAAATGCAAGCCAATACAACATCACCAATTGCTATTGCATTTAAAGTTACTACACAGTTTTCTGAGTCAACCGAACTTAGCCACCCATGAGGATGAGGATCTATGTGGTGTTGGTGGTGGATGTAGCTTCGTCTCAGCTGGAGAGAGTCCAGAGAATAAAGCTCAGACTGAGCTGAAACACTCCATTTCACCGATCGCTGAGCAGCCTCTCAGCCACTGCCGCAGGGGGAAAAGCTCACTTACCTGGCCTGAATGTGTGCTTCTATCCGAGTGTGTGTGTGCATGCACATATCTATGTATCTCTATCCATTTCTGGTTGAGTGTGCGATAGTGTTTTATATCTTTCCAAGTGAGTGTGAGAGGGGTGAATTAGATGGGCAGTGGAGCTTGCTTCTCCCCACTGCAACGGTTACCAGGTGACTAGCTGCTTGGACGATGGGCCTGGTCATTTAACCTGAGCTCTGACCCTCATCGCTCCAGTGAAGGAGGTTGGACAAAAAGTCAAAAACCTCTGGCTCAGGGCACAGCCTGGCCTGCATGACCATCAGGCAGATGTGACTGACTTTTGACTTTTTACGTGCATGCATTTAGTAAAAACACGCACAGACAGAGAAGAATTATGAAGAGGCAATTCTGTGTCGCCTTCATCTCAGACACATAAGATGGCCAATTTTCTCCTGACCTTGTAGTGTACACTTCAAAAAGCTCTGGGTTGTTCAGGGTCTATTCACAAAAAAGGTTTCTATGGACAAAATGCCAAAGTAGCTTAATTCCCTATATACAGTAGTATGAAAAGACATTATCAATTTTCTATACCCAGATATTTCCATTATGGCAAGGTGATACAGGATTTTTGGTATCAATGTTGGAGAGTTTTTAAAAAATCTGATACCGATATACTGGCTGACTGTCAAGGACACCTTGACATGGATGCCTTAAGTTTGTTTGTGACCAGGATATGTACTGCGTGGGACATTTTACAGCTGAAATAAATACCAGTCAGTTAGTTTTTATTGTTTCTTGTTCTTATCAGCTGACATATACGTAGATTCTGATGTATCTGCCTTAACCTAATATTAAACAATATCATGCCTAACATGCCAACATCCTGGCATATACTGGGTGAAAGAGGCCATGGAGAGATTACCACAGTCAGACTGACACCTAAAGTTAAATTTTGAGTTTCCACTTTACGTAAGCTGAATGTCTTTGCGCTATAAAAAGGAAGAAACTAGAATCTGACGCAACCACAGAGGAAAGCTATTCCCTGCAGAGAGAAAAGAGCTACTGTATAGCCAAGGGAGGAAATGGATAAGAGCAGTGAATATGTAATATGTATGAAAATGAGACAAACAGAAAGGATCACAACAGAGATGGAGAGAGTGCCTTGGAAAAAGGATAGAGATCAGGATGCAGCATAGTAAGAAAGTGAGAGTTAGCCTGAAGAGTTAACATTTCATGAACTCTTATTGTCACTATGTGAGCAGATGCTAAGAATAAACTGGGCTTTAGTGAATATCTTAGGAAAGATCCATATGGGAGAAATATTAAAACAGCTGCCTCCGGTGCCTGGTGCAAAAGAGACAGAAGACGGAGGATAAAAAAGTGACAGTTCATATCTGCTTTAAGAAGAGGTTAGGAACTGATACTGAAAACGGCCAGATGGTTTACTGAACAGGGTTCGGAGATCAGTAGGGACTTTTTATGGTTCTTATTTTACCATTACTATGTGCAGACTACGCCTCTCTCTTCTTTAAGAATCAAAAGCATAATATCGCTTCAACTTCATTCCCCCTGACAATATATCGAGTTCAGCTAATGACTGTTTAATATCACTGTGTCAGGACACCATGAAGACAGAAAGCAAAGATTAAAAAGCACGGAGGGAAGAAAATGGTGTGACTGATGAGGAGCTCTTATAAACATGCTGATTCATTCATCTGCAAGCACCGGGAAGCACTTCCTTTGGGAAAGAGGGGTCAAACACATAAGCTCCCTGCATTGAGCGAGCGCAGTGCTTTTAGAGAACTGCTAGTGCTAGCCTGTCAGGGATGCACACCTCTGCCCTCCTCCACAGAGTCTCGCAGGGCAAGGTGACCAAACTCCAGGGAAAAAAAAAAAAATGCAATCTGCCCTCTCAGTTCACTTCGCCTTTATTAAAAGACTAACTTAAAAAATAATACATTGAATGCATGTATTCAGGTGTCAAAGGGCATCTATGCACCGCCACACCACATGTGCTGTAATAAGTAAACAAAGTATGCAGGAAATAATAATGAAAGCTTGTAAAATAAAAACAGCATATTCCACCGGGATGTGGGAGTGGTTTTTAATTAGCACTGTGTAATCACATGTGTCCTTGGCACTGGGATATTTAGAGTTAATAAACTTTTCATATTACTTTTATGTTTCATGCATTTTTCAGAAATCCCTACAGCCCTCTATCAAAGGCCTGGAGGTCTTACTAATCAGAGCCCTGCTTTTTATGAACACATCAATATTAATACAAAAACAGAAGCATGGATTAACACAACTTTAATGCCTGCTGATACAAGTGACTTTCTGGTCTGGTATAATTAATGGAAAGGAATGTAGTTCATATTGCATGTTAACATTCCCCCTAGGAAGCTGTATGAGTCACAGAGTCAATGGAGAGTTCCCAGGGCTGGCAACACGGTGTAATTAAGTCTAAACACTTGGGCAAACAGGCTTTTACAAAATCTTTGATTTTACAAATGGCAACAACTTAAACTACCATACATATGAAGTGTGTAAGAGGACACTGCAAAAGACCCTCAACCCATAAAACACAAACCTCTATCTGTTATATTGTTGCTAGTCAGTAGCCAACTGGGAAAATTGTAGCACCGGGATAACCCAAATATAACCTCTATTTTGAGTATGCATAACTATGACAGCCTTCCAGGTGGTGCAGGTCAGGTCAAAGTGTGTGTGTGTGTGTGTGTGTGTGTGTGTGAGAACACTCCCAGGGTAAAGGAATCACTCTTATAACTCTTCCTTACTGAAGGTAAACTTTCCCCAAACCCCTTATTTCTCTACCAGTCAAACATGCCCACAGCCAGCCAGGCACTTGAATCAGGAGGAATCATTGCGTGAAACTCACACTCCAGTGCCATGCCTCTCTGCACTGAAGCCCCGAGCAAGAAGCTGTGGCACTGTTGAAATCCAGCCCTTTGCCACGACCAAGCGAGACAAGTGAGGTCCCCTGAGTAAATACAGATCTCATTTATTGCATCTTATTCAAATGTGTCATTATGCGAATGGGCTACCGTAGCTGTACATTCTGCTCCAGGAAGAAGTACATAATTCACAGGCTAGATTGGATATTGCTCTCAGAATGGCTCTCTGTAGTGGTGTTGAGGCCATTGTTAGTGCAGAGGATTGGTTAGAATTGCACATCTGTTTCTTCTTCTTTGTTTTTAGTTACTTGTGTGTCTGTGCCTATCAAGTGTGAGCGTGTGTGGACAAGGAGCGAATGGTGGGGTGGGGGCATCGTTAGAAGAAGACAGATTCATTAATATTTTCATCACAGCTGTTAGCTCCTTAAAAACCTGACAGGCTCAGATGAGGTCACAGCACTAAACTCCATGTCACTTCCCATTTCCTGTGTAACAGGTCTGTGGGCAATGTTAGCACAAGGCCTCTAGAGCTGTATAATCAGCTGGCGAAAATAATTTTGGAAATTGCCTTTTATTATTAGAAACATTCCATTACATCCAGATATTAATACATTAACTGCACTGTATTAAAGGTGTTAATGTCTCCCAGTCCTCCTCCTCTTCTGGTTGGCATCCTCCCAACCCCCCCTCCAAACTGCTCCCTCTTCTAGCCAGAGCCTCCAAAAAAAAAAATAAATAAAAAATAGCGTGCGTGAAAAATTTATTGGATGCGTTGACACCCCGTGCCTTGACTGGGTTGGTGGCTAAATGAAAAGGTATGAAATTAAACAAATTAATTCTGCTCTTTGACTGGCTGACAGCCTTGGTGCCTGTCACAGCTGCTTAGTGTGATGCTGTGGGGGTGAGGGGGTGGAGGAACCAAGCCTGGACGTCAACTGTCAGGCCTGGACGCGACGCTCAGCAGGCCTAAAGGATACCAGCAGCGCAAAGGGAAGTAGACAAGGAAGGAGAGGACAAAAGAAAGAAAGACTAAAAAAGAGGGATGAAGACAAAGAGAGACAAATGGAAAAGAAAGATTATAGCTCAAACTAATTATAGATAGCAGAAAAAAAAGGAAGGGGAATGAATGGTGGGGATGGCAGTGGTGGGGGGGGGGGGGCCTTCAAAGTGTTGAAACAGTTGAAATTTATTGCAAATAACTGCTCCTGATGCTCCGCCGTTTCAATTTCACACAACACAATTCCACAGCTCTGGAGCAAATGTGTCCCTGTCAGCATCACTTAGGCTTCAGCTGCTCTCTGCCTCACACCTCTGCCTTCTCCTCCTTCACCTTCACTCCTTCATCTCCATCACTCTCTTTCTCCAACCTCACTCACCTCATCGCTCCCGTCTCTTTTTAATGTACTTTTTAAATGGTTTAGGCCAGTGCAGACAGGCAGAGATAGAGAGAGAGAGGCGGGAAATGGGCAGTGAATGAGCGAGGAGAAAGACAGTAGACAAAAGAAAAATGGGAGGGTGGGGGAGTTAACGTGTGTGCAAAAACATTAGCTGGCAAGAAACTATTCTGTTATGACGTTTATTGCAGCACAGAGAGAAAAAGGGAAAAGACGAGTGAAGGGGGAGGGGCAAATCTTGATTGCGGCAGCCAATATTCAAACCAAGCACATGTGTGCAGCAACCAGAGGAAGCCTATTAAAGCTTTGGTAATAAAATACTCACTGTTGACTCACATTAGTGGGCTGACACCAAACTGTCCTTTATTCAACAGTCTTCCTCCTACACCCTCACCACAGTGAGGTTGGAGCGATGGAGAGATGAAGGGATGCACAGAGGGTTAAGAAGAATTTTATTCATTTGGGCCTTGTTGTGAATAATTTATCATCTCTAGGATGAGGCCACTGTTTGGAAGACTTTCATCTTCCACATTCTAAAGACCCCTTTATCCTGGCATTAAAATCATCAAATACAAGCTTCAGTGTAACTTTAACTGTCTCTCTATATACTGTATCTCCCTATGCACCCACATTGATAGAGAGCCCACAGCACATCTAAGCATCGGGATGAGAATCAGTGGTGTTACGTGATAATGTATGCTTCAAGGTCAAGGTAAACTTTATTATCCCATATAGAGAAATCCGGGTGGTCACGGTGCAGAAGAACACATAATAAAAACATATATACTTCTAGGATGCGCATGTTACCAAACACACAAATCAGGCCAAAGGACAGGATGCTCTGTACGACAGCTGCATTAAAACGGTACCATTTCCATAAGAGGAACATTCGCTGTTGTGGTTTTCTGACCTTGCCAGTAGCACATTCATTGAACTTAAGCCATCAGTCTCTATCCTGAAGTATTTGTAAGTATTAACTCGTTCAATGATGACCTTGGTGAGTGGGTCTCCTCTACTACGTCTAACATTTACATCCTTTGGTTTACTCACATTAAACGCAAGGAAATTGTCAGAACACCATTCAATGATGTTCCCTACCTCTTCCTCAAAAACGACCCATGGATGATTGTCAGGCTGAATCATCTGCATACTTTTAAAAATAAAAGGTGTGAGCGGAGACTGAAGCTCGACACTCAGTACAGTGTATGCAGTACGGAGACAAAACACAGCCCTGTGGGGCCCCTGTGTTTATAAGTGAAACGGCAGCATCATGAGCACTGGCGGCAGCATCTGAGTGGCAGGAAGAATCAGTCAGGGAATCAGCCTGAGAGACGAGTGCTGGGGCAGAGAGAAGAGCAGCAAAGACAAGGAGGCAGTGAAGAGAGAAAGAGAGAAAGAGCAAAAGAGAGAGCTCCACTCAGTCTGCAGTGGTTTGATAAGAGTTATTATTTCATTATCTCTCCCTGGGTCTAGTCCTGAGCTAGCATACACATGCGCACACGCGCACACACACACACACACATATACTGTACATACATACATAAACACACACAGAAAAGATAGAGAAAAGGAGAAGCAGAGATGGACAGAATGCAGATTAAGGACATTTTAATGAGGGGGATAAGGAAAACAGGCCACAGAGCACTTATAGCAAGTTAGCCCTGAAACTGCAAGGGAAACAGTTGTTCCACCTTTTACTACTAGCCTGTTTATTTGTTTCATCACACACACACACACACGTGTCTGCAGTCTTTACAGGGAAGGCAGCATCTGCCTGGATGGCATAAAAGTAGCATTTTCTGCTTGCCCAAGCGATCTCTCCTAGACTGCTCAGAGTTTGGTCCCTGGTCCCTTTAATGTGTGCATGATGGACTGACAATACCAGAATTCTGACTTTAATAATATCAAACGCTAATATGTTACCAAGATATTTTCTTCCAATTTTTGTAATGTTTGTTTTGTTGGCAGCAGTTGATTACCCATCGCAGTCAGCACTGTAAGCAAATTCAATTTTTCACTGTCATCAGCTTAGTCGACCAGTTTAGGAGGACCTGGACTCAATTCAAAGTGTGGTGGGCTGTTTGATGTTAGCAGCATATCCTCAGTGGGATGTTTGTCCCCATTAGAGATTTATTTGTCCTGCTGTCTGGCATGGAGCCAAGCAGAAGCTGCAGGCTTCTTTTCTTAAAGCTCCAAACCACCATCACTGTCAAGCCTGGAATGCACACCATACAGTATACACATCCACGAAAATGCAAAGATGGGATTGGCTGGCAGTGCAAATTCATGATACATTGAGGTTTTGATAATGCAATTAAAGTTTCATACCCACCTTTAACTCCACATTAATACAATTGAATCTAATTTGAATAAAGTATCTGAAATTTTTAGAATCGTGTAGTTGAAGTCTATAATGTGCTGTGGAATATAAATATGACTGAAGACAGAAATCTTTATCCCCCCCTTTTCAAAATGGGAATGTCAGGGGTCAAACAAAGGAACACATCAAGATGTCATGCCAGCCACCTGCAGCCGACGGCCCAGTGACAGCCAAGGACCACAGTCCTGACATGTTTGGGGCATGTCAAAACAAAGGCATGACAACAGATGTGGATTCAGTGTTATCTGCGTGTGAATCTGCGCTGACAGGTACGTACTGTAGTGCAACACAAGACGAAGCACACACACAAATACACGCACACACCCGGCACTGCCAACAGTGAAAGTCTTAAATGCAAACGTCTGTAGAGCTTTCCTCTCCCTTTCATTAGGGAGGAATTGAAGAAAAACACTTTCTTTTGGGGAAAAATGTAACATGCTTTCCACTCAAGCTTCCTCTGAAACAATGACAGTGACTGATGACGATGCACAGCTGGATCAGCTGTCAATGACTTTGTGTTTGCACAGATAAATGTGATACTGTCAAAATCACGAGAGTGCACAGCTTGCACCATTATTGTGGCATCCCACATGAAAAGAGAACGCTCTCTAGCAACTACTGGTGCTGACCAGAAGAGTGAGAAAATTGCTGCCATGTTCAGTCATTCACAGTTGCACTTTTTTTTTTTTTTTTTACATAAAGTAGCTGAAGAATCATAAAACAAGTCAAATTTAAAGAAACAGGAATAATATAGCTGCTATTTGGCCTGTTCTGGTCAGCCCCACTCAATGCTGCTGTATCCAATAAGGAGCAGGTATTCACTGAGACATTGACCACGCCCACCTTCACAGGTCTCCTCTGGAAAGCGTCCTCACCTCTGGCTCCTCCAAGAAAAATTAAGCAAATTGATGGTGGACCTGATTAATTTCTAAAAATCACGCAAGCATAGTTGACGAAGCAGCTATGACGCAGTCGCAGATGATGCGAGTGGTTGCCAGCTAAATAAGCTCACTTCCTGCTTAAGTTGTGAGTATACATTGATAGAGCGGAAAGGGGGTAAAGAAGGGGATAGGCAGGCGGGAGGCTGGACTCATCACAAAACAGTTGTGCTTGAAAGACAAGGAGGTAGTGTGGTCGTGCCACACGTATGGGTGGACTTGAGTGCATGCAGAGTGGGCACTTATGAAGACAGGCATGTTTGAATAACAGGAAAAGAGCACAGTGGAGAGCAGGCTGTGCGAGGGATACAGTAATAGCTTTGACATTTTTGCGACACCATTTTTATGCAGCTCTACAAAGTGCCTGGTACAAAGGGGTGAGAAGCTGAGAATAGAGGAAGAAACTTTAAATGTTCCCCTTGCAGGAGCGCTGCAATGTAATTATAATAAAAATGCTCAGAAGATGAAGAGTAATTGCTCAAATAGTTTTGGCTCCTTTTAATTCAGCGTGAGCGTTACAGTCCTTTCCCTCTAGTGTGACCCACCTCCCTCTCTGTTTTCCCGGGGGCAGGTAGAGCTTAGGGGAGGGGACAGCCAGTGGTGCTTGGCAGGAACCATGCTGCCATGCTCAGCCTTTCATACTTCATTAGTGTCTCTCCTGTTTGCGCCCTACACTTTTTTTTGCCTCCATCCCCTCACATTCCATTGCCATCCCAACCTCATTTATCGCCACAGTCTCCTGGGGAATTAGTTCTCCCCCAGGGATGTCCAACAAAGGAAAAGGTGTTTGTGTGTACGAGCAAAGGTGGGAGCGTGACCATGCACCTGAGCAATACAGCAGTACTGCAGGGTGTTGAAGCCCATACATTTGGTGCTGCCAAGGCCCCATTAACCATGCCTTATGTTCTGTATCTCGCTTTTCTGCATCTTCATTTTTTCATCGCTCATGTGGAGTACGGTTTTACGTCAGAGGTATGAACGGCATGTAGCCAGCAAGCTTGGAATTCGTCCCTCCTCCACTTCAATACAAGCACTCCACCTCACAAAGAGAGTGAAGACATCGCTGCCATACGTCTATAGTCTCATCTGATGTAAAAAATAATGTGAAATATATTTAAAGTGTTCATACGCATTCATACATACATACATACATACATACATACATACAGCACACATCGAAAGAGGATAAGCTCTTCCAGTGTGGACACTTCGAACCCCCCTCTGTCCTGATAAAATTATATATATATATAAAAACCAAGAGAAAAATGTGCATTGTAGACCAGCTCTGTGACCCTTTCAGCACCATTCAACTTCCCTTTGCTCTCAGTCCCTCAGTTTCTCATTCTTTCTCTCCAACAACCTCATCCCTCATTCCAGCTTCACAGAATGCTTTGACTAACTAGAATCGTGGGAGTGTGTGTGTTTGTCACAGCTGAATTAGCACTCAAACAAAGAGAAACACAGTCGATGCAGTAGCAGCTTGGTGCGAAGCCACGACATTACAAAAATAATGGCAACGCATGTAGATATTTAAGAGGATGTATATTAAAATATGATATATTTAAAATGATATATTTAAAATGTCTATGATAAATTGTATCTTAATCCTCAAACAAATAAAAGCACAATTTTAATTATAAATTGCAGATAGCATTGACCTGCTGATATTTCTATTCCACACTTTTAGTTTTCTGGATAAACAAGATCTTTAGGACAAATCCAAAAAGGAAATACATCTCCACAAGGGCCATTATGTATCTATGTATGTGTGGAAATCACATTTGTGCCAGCAAATTGGGTAGAGATTCACTTGCTATCTAATTTGATCTAATTTAATGGTTTTCTTGACCAAACTGAGCCTGAAAAGGCTGATAATTGAATGAATTTACCTACTGCTCTCTCTACACAGGAGAGAAAGGAAAGGCCTTTCTCAGGAAGACAGATAACACATGGTGTTCCCACAGTTGAAGCATTTTCTGTAAATACAAGACACATCACAATATCCACTGTATTTATTCCTAAACATAGCTAAAGTCAAAACCACATCTCATGGTACTGAAATGTGAAAACTTCAAGTGGTTTGTACCCACAACTTTCCCAGGGCCTCTCACCATGGGAAGGCTAAAGACGCTAACGTTTAAAGAGCAGAAAAGACTCCCACCACTTGTCCCTGTGCCCCAGGAGAAAATGGTCATGTTGGCCTCGCCATCATATTCACTTGGTGCAAAACATTTCCCATAGACCCTCCAGGAAAACTGGACACACACAATGTACTTACAATGGGGGGGGGGGGGCATGGTGAAAAAAACAAATGTTTACTTGTCGTGTTAGATGACTGTCACCAGGGATGCCTTATGCTGGCCGGGACTAAGAATTTATTCAATAGGTTGCTTTTAACAACTAGTACCTACACTATGGGACTCAAGCCAAGGCACTGTCACTAATATAGATCTGTGATTACTGTATAAGGCAGACCAAGGAGGCTTTGCCCACGAGAAACAACGGAGACCACGAGAGACAGAGGGAAGATCAAGGATCAGAGCAATAATGGCGAGAAAAGAGAGAGAGAGCTGAGAGGGAGGGACGAACGCGAAGCCGAACAGATTGAAAGTGTCAGCGCCCCACTTTACAGCAGATGGGGATTTCACGATGCACAGCTCTCCTCTCGTTCCATATTTACTATTCTCCCACTTAGGCTTAGCGAGAAGCAACTCTTTAGTGAGACTGTCATGGCTCCTGTCTAAATACATTCATATTCTGCTGCACAAACAAGTGCAACGCAATTCAGTGCGGCGATATGAATTTGTCAGCAGCAATATATGGTTACTTTGTGTCGATAAGAGGAAATAACAGCAAACACACAGGCGCAAAATATTACATTCAGGCAAAAGAAACCAGAGGCATTACGGTGTAATTGGCTTGATATGCACACATACATTCTGCTGTCTCCATCCTCGAGGACTGCTGTGGGTTCAGGCGTGGAGCACCCAGCTTGGTAATGAGGGAGAAAACTAATATTTGGAGTGCATTAATATTGTTGATCTGAGGTGGCGCTGAGGCTAAGCACACCAGCCAACGCTTGTTTGTGAAATATGCTGGTGTTTGTGTATTGGAAGTGCAGTCGCGGCCAGGCGGAGAGCATCACTCAGCCATACGCTGGACAGCTGAACCCTGCAGATCCGCTCGTACGCACTCAACAGCAATCCATCGTCAACCCCCCCATTACTCGTACTCTATATGTGCAGCTATAGTGCCGCACACACAGGCACGATGCTACGATACCATACCAGATGCTCATTGCCAGAGTAGAAAAAAGAAACTGAACCAATTTACATGTTTGTTTAAACATTGTCATACCTTTGTCTACTTCTTCTCTTTTTCTTTTTGATGCTGATGAAATTAACCCTCACAATCAAACTTTATAATCATTCTGGGCTTCCAAAGAATTGTCTTAGCATTTACAGTGTTTATTTGTAAAGACAAATCCATGAATTGGCATTTACTTTGCATGATTTACTTTAGATTTATAAAGAGATCTCATGAGAATTAGATCAGGTTTGATTATTTTTCAGATTAATATTTGCACGGCAAACATTCAGTTTCAAAGTTTGCTTCTTTTTTTTATTTTTTATTACTGAACTTTAAAGAGCTCATGCTAATCTACAGCGTTATCATGCGTTTTATTTTTCTTAGCTTTATTTTACCCGAAGCATACGCTGAGCTTCCCTTGCCATGAGAGGACCCTTTTTACTGAAAACTGCAGTGAACAATGTTGTCTTGCAGCAGGAAATGGTACGACATCCATAAGTGTTAGATTAAGATTTTTGCAACAAACCAAATACGCTGGTATTGCTGTTTACCATAGGGAAGTCTAAAGAGACCCTTTGATTAAAGGCAGTCAGTGATATAGTAAGAAACACGACTACAATTTGAAAATCACCCTGATATGACACTTTGGTTAGCAAATCTTGGCATTTCTGTGACCTTTAAAAACAACAAAGGATTCAGAAAGTTCTCAAGTACAGCAGTTTCCCTTCTGTGACATGAGAGAGTGGAGCTGATAGTAATAGTGTGTAGGACGTTTGGCCTGAGGTCAATTGGAAGAATCTGGAAGGATACGTCGGGTGTCACTTGCATTTATTCCCGGCTCCAACAGTCTGTTTACAGCGGTGGATCTGCTGAGCGAAGGGAAGGAAGGAAAAAGACAGGAGGGAGAGGTGAAGGGGAGGAATAGTGCATGTGAAATGTTTTACTCCTTTGTCCGAAGAGGAAATGTTTGTGACTCAATTGTAACACAATTTCTAATGATGCCCTTCTCTTCTAACAGGAGCTCGCAGATGCTGATCCCATTGTCTTCTTGTCTCAATCACTGATATGTCACAGAGGCCAGTGCCAGGTCACGCACGCACAGATTTGTCTTGTGCCTGCGCCAAAGCAAAGGTGACAGGGATGACACCATAACAAGGATGACTCACCCTTTCAAGCTGGGCATAAAATCATCAGACATTTGCATTTGCCAGCCCTAGGTTAATTTGTTTTGACTGGTGAAATAAAAAAAAAAAAGGTTGTGGGAAAAATGTAATTGCCTCCTGTTGTTTTGGGGAGTTGTCTTTTGTCCCTGCTGTAGGGCATCCAGATCCTGGTGGACAGTGTGTGTCTCTATTAATAACTGTTATTTTTGTTCTCTTACCTCGCTGGACTGCCTGATTAAAAATTTAATGAAAACTCTAATGAAGCTGATATCTCTCTGGCCACCCAAACTTCCCCAGCGTGCTATGGAGGCCAAATGTGGCCCAGCCCCCAACCTCCTTTAAACCCAAGCGCGCGCGCGCACACACACACCCCATGCCAGAGTCCAATAGCTCACTATCTCACCAGAGCCATCCTGGCAACCACAGCTTTCATACAGATTGTATCTCCAGCGTGGCAGTGTCAGGCTGCATCAAGGTCTGGTACAGGAATTAGCACATGTGGCTAACCAGGGAGGCTGCAGATTGAATTACGACTCCGCCTCATGTGGGCAGAATGAGCGGAAACACATGTGTCGCTGTCGCTGATTTAATGAGCACATTAAGCACATCAGCACACTCACCATAAAGCGTCTGTACAGACATCTGCATGTTGTCGGAATAAGGAATCCTCTTAGTGGATGCAAGCGAAAACCATTGCATCTCATTCTTTTTTTCTCCGAGAGGCGATGTCAGATTAAGGTCAAGGTATCTGGCAAAGATCAGAACTAGATTGTTGTTTTGCATACACTATTATCACCATCTGCACTAAAATACAGGGCTGTTGTTTTTGGATGGAGAGGATATTTTTTAAACCTACATTTTTGAATGTTAAAAAAGCTGGTCTTATGTGGAGGCAAGGCCAATATGTTGAAGAAAAGACATATCTTCAATTTTAGCCAGCTCCCTTTGGAAATGGTCCAAAAAACTAGATAGTATTTCTCACTGTCCTTTGCACAGGGAGATGATGGATTAAGATATAAGGTAGGTGTATGAACATACTACACCAGCCCAGATTATCAATATTTCCAAACAAACGTAAAACTGCAGACTGAACTTCCTGTAAGGTCTAAAACGCACGAACAAAGCAACACAGCATCAACAGGGACGAGAGGCAAAGGGAGCAGTTAGCACAATAGCATCATAGCTAGCAAGGTTCAGTTGGCCCAAATCAATAGTTATTTACTCCCTCCAACTAGCTGGGGACAAAAAACAGAAAGAGAGAAAAGGAGGGAATGTGTGTGAGTGAAAGAGAGATGCTGAGTAACAAGGCAATCAATTTCAGTTGTAAAAAAAAAAAAAAAAAAAGAACCGTAGTCCAGTGCTGCAAGGAAATGAGAAAATATCTGAACTAAAAGGCAACTAATAAATGTCAAACCATGTGTTCTTTTATAATCACTCCATCCATCTTGCTCCACATGCTGTATATACTGTACGAGATGTGTGAGCAGCCTGGTGGAAACCAATCGGGTAAAACCTGGACCTGGGTGATTCTACCTGGTGATAGGCTGCTTTACAGAAGAAACGCCAGTGTTGTTCTCTAGAGCTACAAGTGGGAGGATGAATGGGGAAGAGACAGCATCTAAAAGGTGTGTGGGTATGAATATGTGTGTGTTCTTTATGCGTGAGTGGGACTTCATGAGTGAGTGTGCTCAAAAACCCTACGTGGAAAAGCGTGTTGGAGGTGAAGAGTTGTACAAATGAGGGACTGTATTGGCAAGCCAGGACTGAGAGAGACTGAGATGGAGAGGGCAAGGAGATAAGAGAGCCACAGCAAACAGCAAGTCAGACCATGTAATGGAAAATGGAGGAGTTGAAGATCATGCCCACCCTATATCTCTGAGAGGAAAAGGAGGCCGTCTAACCCTGACATACAGTGACAGTTCCAGTGGAACTGGAACCAGCGTTGCTCTGTTGTGCTCGGCTGTAAAGGCTCAGACAGAGACATCATGGACAGACATTAGACGTCAAATCCCATCCTACAACACCAGTCCTGTCATTTAATCTAATTTAAAGCCAGTGCTCAAATAATCCATGCCACAGATCATTGCTGAGCATGTTACAACCAAAGCCCGAGCTCTGTGCTGTACAGAACATTAAAACCCTTCATTACCGTGAATAAATGGCCTAACAAGATATAAAGTGCCACTCCACAATACAAGAAGAGTCCAACGTACGCTGGGATATGGGGGGTGGGGGTGGGGCGGGCGAGAGAGAAGAGATAGTCCAATCACCGTCAGCGACTATGAATTATACATGAGTTGTAGTTTTAACATTGTCTGCTCACTCCCCCACTTTGTCACTATTAAATATTCACACCAACATCTTTGTAGGCCATTGTTAATTACTCATCACAACAACAAAAAGGTCTCAACTGGAAATTGCCAATGCCAACCTTCATTAGTATGTGTATGAAGTGTACAGATAGCACCATCAGATCAGGTGGGTGGCGGCGGCAAGTCTTCCTTTTCCTCGGCAGAGACGGTCTGGGATTTGTGCTATAAGGTATATCATGGATGGTACACATGGTAACTTTGGCAAATTTACTGAACATTTCCTAGTTCCTGTGGGATGTAGTAGCATTCTGTGAAACTTGCAAAGGTAGACCTTGTTTTTGAAAAGTTTTTAATGCACACCCTCCTGGTTGACCCGGAATATAGAACAGAGTAACGGTGAGCACACTGATAAACAGATGTGCGGATTTACTTTTGGCAGGCAAACATTAAAAAACCATATCTAATTGAATTAAGAGCAATGACTAGTGTTGCTGTCAGTACTGTTTCTTAGATGAAAAATGTATAAACTTAGTTTAGTGGCCTGATGAAAAGCCTATGTATTTTTTCTTGACACAATGTACTTGCATACATTTACTTTAAACTCTGATTGTGATGCATGTTCACAATCAGAACTTACATTTCACACCAGATCTTCCTCATGGTATTATCTCCCCATACTGGAGTCAAACTTGCTTTTGCATTAGGTGTATAAATATCCAAGTAGAACTATAGATGTCATAATGCACCCTTGCATGTACACATACTGTAAAGATTAACATAAACAAGCTAGGCATTCAATATCTACACCAACTTATTGACATAGGTAAACACTTACTCTGGCTGTCTGGTTATGTCTGGTAACTTGTCGTCTGTCACGTAGAAAAATAATTTCTTCCTTTAACCCATCCGGCAACGTAAGATGGGAGATAGAAGAACACCTGGCAAACATTCTTTGTTGTCTACCTTGATGTTCTTCAAAGTGAGCAGGCAACAAGAGTTTTGCCCCGAGAAGCTGTCATTTACACACTTTAATCCTGAGCTAAGCGCCACCACACAGAAACTTCGAGCGGTGTGGCTTAACTCTACTGGCGTGGCTAACAAGGCTGCAGGGACATGCTGGAAAGTCACAGGGCAGAAATACAATACTATCTACAACGCAATACAATCTGTATGTATCCGTTTTGTCGCACCGAGTGCTGCGAGTGTATCCGCACATGTAAATTTGGATTTGCATGAGTATATGATAATGTTTAACAGTGCCCCGGTGTGGTTCCATTTCTCCAGTCTGCCGCTGACCAAAGGGAAGTGTGCGTGTGCATGTGTGTGCTGAAGGCGGTTGCAGTGGGGAGGGGGAGATGGTGTAAACACGCCAGCCTACATGGATTGGGCTAATATCCAGTTTGTTCCCGCTCGCCTCAGCTCCACGGTGGCTGCAACGCAATTTCTTCCAATTGACCTCCCTGCCACCGGCACAATCACTCTCCACCGGAGACACAACGGCCCCAGAATACGGAGCAGCCAGCAGCGCAGGCCTGATGCTGGAGGAGCCAGCACTGAAAGGAGGTGGGGATTGAACAACCACGAGGCGGAAATTAGATGAATTAGAGAGCGAGGAGGAGGAGGCACAGGGAGGTGAAAGAGTACATTTATTCTGTGGTGTAGTGGCAGTGACAAAGCACAAGCATTTAGAGATCAGCTAAGGAGGAAATTAGAAGCATTACAGCCAGCCCTGGTTGCTTCCTGCTTTCTTTCTGTCTGACTTTTAGTTTTTTTTGGTCTGAATGACATTAATGAAACTGTTGAACAATAAGATAACTGATAAAATAAAAATAAATAAATAAAAACCACATATAATGCAGACCTTAGCTGAAAAGTTGTAGGTGAGTGATACGAGCATTTTGACAATTACAAGAGCTGGATTCTGTCAGTATACAAATGTCTGCAAGTAAATAGCAATAATACAAACATGAGGGAATTACCCAAAGGCCAGGAACTAGATTTATGGGAGCAATAGCCCAGCCAAAGGCTAAAAGGCTTTATAACGGCAAAGGATTTCCAATAAAAGTGAGGTTGGAGCCCTCTAAGAGCAGCACTCTCGAGTAATAGGATTAGTAGAAGTCAAGAGCACGGCCATCTTAACTCTTTGTTGCAGAAATCGCTGAGAAGCATCTCTGCCACAGCCAATACAGCTGTGCTGACGGTGCAAGAAAAATCCAGAAGCTGCTCCATGACGCCGGGCATCCGGCCCTTTGAACTCAAACACACACACACGCACATGTGTTGTCTGCCAGCAGGAAGCAACTGTTCAGTGTGATTTGTAACACTCCTCTGGATCACGTCCATGTTCATCTAGGGAGAAACCAAGGAAGAATTGATGGACTAGAGTTCAAGAGATGTAAAGGGATAGTTGAAACTGAGTAATATGTGGCGTAATGAATTGATGGCTCCCGGCTTATCTCTCATTCTCACTCCATTCAACACAAACTGCTGACTGCACCATGTTTCCCCCAGCTCCTCTCCCTCCCCGATTCTGCCCCACCACTGTGGCGATTCTCTGGGACCTGTTCTTCTCATTTCTTTAAATGTTAAATTAAATTAGCGCAATGCATCAGTGAGTTCATTTGTCCCACTGAAAATCACTTGGTAATCTGCTCTGCAAATGAAAGGAAGGCGCCAGGGCACCTGAAGGTCGACCACATCTCTGCGTTCACCACGCATTTCCCTTATCCAACATAGGAGTAAAATCATTGATTGTTTTTTGTAAACCTCACTCTTTCTGTATCCACCCCCTGCAGACCCATGTGTTCTCTCTCTCTCTCTCTCGATCTCCCCCCCTCTCTCTATGTGCTGCTCAGCTGAATTTGTAAGAGGCAGTGTGTTTGGTTCTCCATTAAACTCGGTGAGCCAGCAGATGAGCAGGGCATCCTCACTGTGCCAGCGGTTATGCGAATGTGTGTGTGGAAGCAACTTGCCACATGTGCATGTATCCGTGTGCGTACACTGGTATGTTTGCACACAGATGTGTGCCTGCGTGTACAGATGAGGGATGCTGCCGTTTTCCTCTCTGTCCTGCGAGTATGCCTATGTGCAGTCTGCTTCTTTACACACAATACCTAGTAGGCTCATTTGTGCACCTTTGCCATACTCCTCTAATGGCTTGACGGGTCTTCCAGTTCCTAGATATGGCTGTCTAAATCACCACCCCAGACTCCCTGTGTACGAGAGAGCACCCCCTTAGCTTTCTGGGAGCATTCACAATGCCAACGGCTCTCTGCTTCTTCCCCCTACAGCGACTAGCTCTGCTGCGGAAGTGGTAACCACCGCTGGGAATTGAGCTGCAGGAGGATAGAGCAGAGGAGAGCAATGAGTGGTGGAATTGCGCAGAGATTTAATTCACCTCTGAGGAGATGGCAGCTTAATGTATATAAATGCACTATAAAGGTGAGGAATGAGGGGAGAAAGGCAGCTGCTGCATGGGGGATCATCACGGCTATCTCAAAGCTAAGGAGTAGAGACATAATACAAGATAATTCAATATATTACTACCCAGTATAAATGTGCAGCCCCAAAGCTTAAGATGGCATGCGTTTGTTGTTTGTTTGCTGCTGCTGCTGCTGTGGGGGTCATAAAGAGCTGATATCTTGTGACAGGAAGAGATAAGCAGATGAAAATAAAACCATTCATTTCTTTCTTTGTTAGAGCTATTGTTTACAAAGTCAAAAACCCAATACCTTGCTGAACACGTTCCATCTGTTGTGCAAGCTTCAAATACAGGGGACAAGTCCTTTCAGATTAAAACGTGAAACCAAAAAAGGTTACATTTATGTTTTATTGTGAATTGTATTTTAGAAGTCTATTCGTTTGTTGGCTTTGAGTGTGCGTGATGGAGAAAATCCAAGAGTCCACGATGTTTCAATTATAATCTAAGAATGAATTTTTTTCTTTCTTTCTGTGGAGTAGATCAGCAGTGATGACACTGCAGGCAGGGGGCGGTGGCTCTGTGGAACTCTGTCCGTATGCCAGTCAGTCTGCCATGTGATGCCCAGACAGTGCTCACCGCCAACAGGCTAGGTCTACCCTGACCACCTACGGTCCTCATATCCCATTTGGCTTTCCCCTCGCTCCTCACGAGGCCTACGTCTACAGAGTTTGGTGTCATCCACATCATGCAGACAACTAGCCAGTGTCCCCAGCTATGGTCTCCAGAGTGTCAGATCTGGGGCACGCTATGACACTCGGGGCTGGCTTTCATTCCACCCTCACACACTGATACTTTGTTCACTGTCACACTCCGCCTGGACGTGCTAAGAAAATAAAACTAAGGCTGTTCAGTCGCTGCTCACCCAACGTGCAAACAGACACACATATGTAGGCACAGATATATACACCGTCACATATGCAGATGCACATACATACCCGTCTTTCTGTAAACTACTCACCTGGAAGACTACTGTGTCAGCTATTGCACAGTGGGACAGGGGAGCAAAAAAAGATAGACAGGGGCAGAAAGAGAGAAAATAAGCTCAGATAAAGAATTGAATATGTAGGAGGGAATTCGTGAGAAAGGCAGCAGGAAAGACGCACGGCGACTATAAAGAACAGGAATAGAGTGAGAGCTCGGAAATGGAGACAAAAAGAGCAACAGACAAGGGGAAAAGAGGAAAGGGAGAGATGGACAGACACAAAAAAATAAAATAAAAACACTCAGTCTTTGCATCTGTAATTCTTCTCGCTGTCCTGTCTGTGTCCAGCTACTCAACTGTGCAGCCTAGCTATTCAAAAGCATCTCACATAGCCTTTCGCATTGGGCTCCAACATTATCTTTCACTTCCTCTTACTCCCCCTGTCTCTGTCCCTTAACCCCCTACTACCTCTTCAGCGTGCAGCTGTCCACAGGAAGTTCACCTGAGTAAGGAAGAGTCCACTTCTCTAAGAGCTGGGATGTAACGACAGACACTTTTGAATATAATGCAATATATGGAAAAGAGTCCAATACTGCCGACTTTAATGAATGCTAATCCCGCATACACATACAGCGGCTCCTGTCCACCCATCTCTCAATCCCACAATAACCCCATCCAACAACATCTAATGAAGTAGAGAAGAACACTCCTGCATTATAAAGGCATGGGGTGAGTTTAATTATACAATGCTAATGAGCAACTAATTAAAAGCTTTCCGATCAAAACAAGCCAGTAATTACCTGGAGTAGAGATGGATAATGAGCACACTACAATCACTGGCAGACAGGCAAACCCATGGAGACCTGAGTAGATCAATTCCCTTAGTGTTAATGATCCGCTGTCTTTTCTCTGTCTTCTTTTACCCTACGTCTTTCTCCACTCCAACTATTTCAATATGTCACATGGCAGAGAGGGTCGACATGAAGCCTAGAAAGGAGCTCTAGAGCTCGAGTGTTTACAGAAATATCAAACATGCTGCTTACGCCAAAGTCACTCACTCACTGTCTCTCTCTCACACACACTTCCGCTATCTATTGATTCTAATATGCTTGTCTTCTTCTCTAGTGGTTTCACTGGTCTCCCATTTTCTCTCTGAATGGTAATTAGCTGTGTGGAGGGAACCTCTCCAGACTGTTTCTCCACGGTGACGTGATGGCCTTCCCTTTCTGTCCACATTGACAGGTAGGTGTGCGCAACTGACTTCTCTTTCTGGAACTCCAGGAAAATCCATGACTTGGCTGACAGAGGTCACTGCCACTGCCACTTCTAAACCACTGGGATGCCATGGGATCTAACCATGGCATACCTCATGCTGTATCCGTCCAGGGCAGCTTAAGAGAAAGCGAGTAGAAATGGCAGGTGAGGGGGGGGATGAAAGACTGGGAATGATAGGAGTATGAAATTCTACTGATAGACAAAGAAGCCCAGAGGCCTGTTAGATAAGACAGGAAGACAGGAGATGGTGGAGAAAAGAAGAAAGGAGCAAGATGGGAAGACAAAAGAGCAAGAAAGCGATCAGAACGCGGTTGGACACAGGAATATGATGAATGGCCAGAAAGAATGAGGCAGGACATGGGGGATATGTAGAGATAGATCCAGCGACGGGAAGGAAAGAGAGATAAATAGATGAACAGATAGCAATGGCCTCTCGGCATTTTTCTTCCTTTTGATCCTCTCCTCACAACTAAAAAGATTATCAGTTTCTCAGAAACGCCTCAGTCAACAGGGAACAGTCAGCATCATCCGTTTCCTCTTGTCTCTTTTTTCTCTCAAGCAACTCGACAGAGAATTTTCAATGTGTGATATTGTAAATCTCTATACATTTAATATGTGGGAACAGTGGCGTGTTACAAAATACTCGTCATGCTAAGACAGCCACTATGTTTTTTACAGCGATAATACATAAAAGGTATTCTTAATCTAAAACCTGTCCATCTTCTGCATGTGGCAAATGAAAGTTTAGACTCTTGTGCATATTTAAAAATGCAATACTTCTGAGGCCACACGGATTATTGGCATCCTTGGTGTATGTTAGCCAATTAGCCATGACCTATGTACTGCAGCACATACACACATACAGAGCTTGTGGAGTTTATTGCTCCATCCTCCTTGCACTCTTCACCCTGGATGTGTGAACCATTTAACCAGGTGGGCAGATCAAAACAGCACCTGCTGTGGGCTATAACCGTTCCTCAGCCAATACACATTACACACTTATTCTGCTATATATTAACCCAAGCATTTTTTGTAAAGCACTGGATAAAAACATCCAAGATCTACGCAATGTCCAATTTTTGCTTTAAAAAGTTCTATTAAAAGTTCCTTATTTTGGATCAAACCAAGGCTTTATTATTGATGAGATAATCAATCCCAAACAATTCATGCATTTATTCCTAGATAATTTCAAGGAGAGTCTCATAATTTTCTCTATTGTTCCAACTACGCAGCCTGAGAGCATGAGTGGCATGCAAATTAGCCAGCTGATAATAAAGGCCTTCGGTAGCTTGATGAGTCTCGCTGATGAAGCCCAAATGATGGAATCATACGGTGAGGCATATGAAACTGCACAGTTGAATGGGAGTAAGCTTCCATCTAAATGAGCAAGGTGGAGGAACAACAACACATCTTTCTATTTATCTACTTTTTTGTCCAGAGCTGAATAAAACATTGCTGGCGTCAGAGCATCTCAGACACGATGACCCCCCAATAGAGGGAAAATGGAAGAGTTGCTGGAGCTCTACGCCTGAAAATCATACTACAGCCCAATCTCACTCCCGCAGAGAAAGGTGTGAAGGGACAAGGGCACTTTCAGCCTTCCACTTTGAATGTGACACTCAAAATGCAAACATTAGTCATTTAGTGGATTTTGTCAATCCAGTGCACACAGACCTAAGCCATTTATACTTGCTTGAGTGGTCAGGTAGCAAGTACTGTATTAATACAGCATAGGACAGATTGTGATGACAGGTCTTTATGAACTTTAATATGCCCAAATTCTTTATGGACTGGCATGTAAATGGACAATGGATTAGCGTCAGTCCCTGTTAATACTAAGCAAGAATGTGAGCATACAAATTGGTTTGCCCAGCCACAACTGCCTGCATTAGCTTTCACCAGCGATGCTGTTGCAATATCTGTGTTCGAGCTTTAAAGCGAAAAAGGGCAAATAATCTATTCTGAGCTTGTTACATAGTGGGTCATAGAGTACACTCTCACTCAAACACACTCAACACAGATTTGAATTAAACAAAGATGCTTCACTGTGTCCTTCCCTAAACCATCCCTCCAAATAAATAAACACGGTAGGAATGGCTTCACTAACAATTTAGCAAAAAGCTGTGACAGATGTTCACTTGAGCTGCTGTGTGGGCAGCTTCTTTTCACTGCCGCGTATATTTTAGACAAACAGTTTAGAGCTACACATTTTAGCAGAGTACTTTACATACAGGTATACACAAGTGTAACAAATGTTTAAACACGGTTACAGTGTACAAATTGACAATTTGAAACCTTAATTTAAATTAAATAAACCACAATGCCACTGAAAATTTTGAGGAAACATTTAAATTTCACCCCATCATTTTCTTGTCTTCTATCCTACCCTAAGATAAGAGATAAATAACAGTTACTTATTTGTAATAGGATCTAACGGAGATTCAGTGTAGGTCTCTGTGGTTGATATATATTGGTGGCTTGCAGCTGTGGGTCTGAAGCTTCAGCCTCTGCAGGACAAAGCAGCAGACTCTGGCAGACAGCTACCTCAGATCACACTACATGTATCTACCTCCTCTCTCGACTGCTCTCATCTCCTGTCCTCCATTTTCCACTTTTCTCCTCTTCTGTGAGGGAAGGGGGTAGGAGAGACAGATAAGGCTGCTTCCTCAAAAATTACCTATCACAGCTGGGCAACGTGTTCAGCAGGGCCATCTGAGAAATGCTGAATTTGTCATCTAGTTCAACTGAAAGGAATATGTGCGCTCAATTTTAGCTGTTTAGCGTTTTAAATGAGTCAAGTACTGTAGGTTTATGGATATCAGAGTGCATGCTGCACAGCTAAAATGGGAAACAAATTATGCTCTGCAGCTTTTATTCACTGTTTTTATACCGAGACTAATCCAGAGCGAAGACCTTCACAACCTATGATCAGAGGACATTCATCACCAGCAGCAAAGCAGACCAGATTCGTATCAAGGTAAGATTGCTCTCTAGAGCTGTACGGCAGTTTCCCCTCAGCTACACACTACAGTAGATATATAACTAGCTACAGTAGTTCTCTGCAGCGGTGTTATGAGACGCCATCATAAATTATAATAAAACAGCATGGCAAGACCCAGCACCCTGTTATTACCAAATCCGCAGTTACAAAAACGCAGAAGTAATTGTGGGTAATGTTTATTTAATACTTAGACTGCAGGGGGTATGCTTATTCATTATCTCACTGTAAGAGAGGTACGTTTCTGTGGGAGTTGCGGAGGATGTATCCTAGTTATCTACAGAACCTCCATCCACTTGAATCACACACCACCATCAGCAAGAACTACTCCTTCAACCCCAAATACAAAATGATGAAGAGCTCCGTCTCCGTATACGTTCAAAATATTTTTCAAATGAGCCATGGGCCTTTAGAGGCCTCTCATTCACAAAGGCAATTTCCATGATGTTCAGAGGCTGTAGTCACTCTCCTATTCAGTATAGCCCTTACTTAGGTTGACTAAGTGTTTATGCGAAACGTCTGCCTGCTCTACTCGGTCTGTGCATGCCTGGGAGAGATGTAGCGCTGCTGTGTTGCGTTGATGGTTTATGCTCTATCTGGGACGACGCAGCTCTTAGTAACATGCCACAGCCTAACTGGATCACAGATGAAGTGCTATGATTGGAACAGATGGTTCTAGGTTCACTCACCACCATTCAGGTTTCCTGAAAGACCTGAAATAGACTTGAGAGGGCACAAATGCCGAAAGGTGACAATTGCTGAGGTGTGGTTTCTGAAGAGAACGGGTAAAGCACAAGGTATGGGTTTACCAATTACCTTGTCTTAATACCCTCTTAATCGGACAATACATTTAAAAATTGCAGTTAAGAAAATAAACTGCAACAGAAATAAGCCATTAGGCAACTCTATTGACTTTGTATAATTAAATCTACATTTGCTTCAACACTCAACTATTTCTGGTTCTTCTTCAGAAAACACACATCATGCACCACTGAGATTATTCTGAGGCTAATTAAGTCTGTTTATACCCTTCTGGTCTTTAGTGAGTCCAGGCTAGTAGGGAGCAATCACTAATTCTCTTCATCGTGCTCATTACTGATGAAAATCCCCACTCAGATCAACAAGACTGACTGCGAGTTTAGTCTTTATCTTGCATTCTATCTCAAAGAGGACATGAAAACTTAGATGTGCTGCTGGGTTGAACAGAGTGGACAGTGACTAACGTAAAATAACTGCTACTACGGGACTGATTGTGACACCTGGGAAAAGGGCTGTGCTGCACATGTTGACCCTCTCCAATCAGGAAGGCTTTCCTCTCATCACACGAGTGAAATACAATTCTAAATTATTACCCGCCAGCATCCTAAATGTCAGGCCTAATTTGTAAATGATATGCTGCTCCTAATTACGCTGATATTTCCAAGAGCAAAACAAACGTCTCTCGTTCACTCCGTCTCTCTTCCTTCTCTCAGGAAATGGGTTTTTTCTTGCTTAATTTTATATTTAAAATTGTACTGCCTTTTTGTGGAGAAGAGCAATACCATTAGCACAGAGAACACTTAAATCTAACATTTAAGAACACTCATTTAACAAGTGTCCTTTCACATCCTAGGGTACAGATGTCCTGAAGGTTACAACAGCCGTCTATAAGAATCAGAGTCACCAACCAAACACCCAGACCGACTGGAAAAAATCTAGGTGGTGGAAATTAATGAGTAAAACACATTACTCCCTAAAGAATCTGAGCAAGGCAGTAAAACATCAACTGCTCTAATGGAGCTGCCATATGTTCGCCTACACTGTATTTACGCAGCAGCACTGGAAACGGTCAGGTGTAAGTGCCTGAATGTGTGCAGTCCTCCCTCCACGCAGCTTTTCCACAATGCAGATTAGTATAAAATGCAAAAACTTAACGTGAAATATTGCATTATTTTTGCACTTTAAAAGAGTAATTCTGGTATTTTTAAATCGGGGCCCTATTTTTTATTTTAACATATCTTAAATCACTAATAGGTACAAAAGATTTTGGAATTGTCCACTGTAATGGGTTTATTCAAAGATTGGCCACAGTATCCATTACACTACAGTGTCGGTGGCAGAAAAGTATTTAAGTGCTGTGTGACAATAAAGTATGCTGAGGATGTGCAATGGTGATATGAGTTTACCACAGGGGTTAAGACAGCCTTTGAACTATGTCACATGAGTCTTCTGGCTCCAATAGGAAGCACTGACCCTGAGGGTCAAAGAATAGGTTACGCCAAGACATCTCACTGGAGATGAAAGATCGTTCCAGCATCTTAACCCACTGGGTATTACTATCATCATTAGAGATGTTTTCACAACATAGCCTTGGGATAGTATAAATGAGCCTTTAGACAGAATAAATGACTGGTCTGAAACAGGCCTTGCTTTACCACTGTAAGGGCAGAACTCCATGAGTCCCTGGCCTCCATTAGAGGAGACAATGTGATTTTCTTTTGTGGCCTCCCCACGGCCCTCTCTCAGTGTGAAATGAGTTGAGTCTTCAGCTGCAGCCACCAGAGAGACACGCACACAGCCATACTGACTTCAGCTACTATCATTCAGATGTGGAGACAGAATGAAAGAGTTGGCACATTTGAAAGACGCTGCATCTAGAGAGAACGCATTAGGGCTCCAGACCGTCTGGAAGAGCAGCGTGGGCTAGTGAGTCCTGATCTGAGAACCCCGACAAAGCGCAGGGCAGACTCAGGCATCCTATTAGCCTTTGAGTCTAAATGTCAGTGTCTCCACTGGCCTATTTCAGCAGGCTATTCCCCTCTACCCCCATGAGAGCCACAGTGCAAAAACACAAAACGGAAGCAAGAAAAATAAGTCAAATATCATGTGAGACTATTACAATAATGTACAATCTTTGTCTCATTTAAGCCTCCTGCAGCCTGATGATGCAAATATGTAATTTTTGAGTCAAGGCTGGTTGGTTTGTCAATAATAGTAACAATGTTACTTCACAAAGGATTAAAGAAAGCTGGAAGAAGAATAAAACATTAATATATGTGTAATCTCATGTGAGTGTGTGTGTGTGTGTGTGTGTGTGTGTGTGTGTGTGTGTGTGTGTGTGTGTGTGTGTGTGTGTGAGTGAGTGAGAGAACACATGTATGCAAGTGCATATGCAAGCGTGGGTGTTTTTGTATTTGTGCGCCGTGTTCATCCTGGTTGCTTCAGCCTGGGGCCCTGCCCTGAGAGTGGCCCTTGATGCCTGAGTGCTTTGTGTGACATTTCCCGGTAAAAGGCCATTGCAAACAAAAGCTTCCCCACAAGGAGTAACAACACAAATTCTCTACCTTCTTTAGTGAAATGATAACCTCATCCTAATCTCTCCTTCACAGATCTCTTTTTACAGCACAAGAAAACCTCTTCCTCATTTGCCAGTTTTCCAGACTAAAGAGATGAGAGAGCTAAACTGAACTCAAGTCTCTCAGTCTCCTATTACTATTCCTGTAAGCTCTATTCTGAGTACTATCAACTGGTGAAAGGCTGTCCAGGCGTTATGCATACTTGAGGTTAAATAGACCACTTAAAAGGGGAAACCTTTTTTTTTTTTTTAACTTAGCTTTAAGTAAACCTCTGCAAAGCAACCTATTTAAGATAGATGCCACAGTTGGCCTATTAAGGATCCATAACGATGGAAACAAATGGACACTGAGGAGGACAGTTTGTGAGCCAACAAACAACTGCAGACCAATTTATACACTCTAAACATGGCAACAGAAGCTAACTGGTGCCAAAAGACTTGCAGAGCACGCGACTGGCATGCAAAGCACTTGCTCTCTTTCTCTCGGTCTCTGCACTAATTGCGTGCGTGCTGTTTTAGCAGGCGTAAGTATACTCCAGCCAATTTGCTGGACAATAGAATCGCATTAATGACATCTGCATTGTACTCCCTGCCCCAATCCATACCCTGCTCCCCTTCACCGTAACACTTTCTATCTTTTACCACCATTAGTGGTACATTGTGTACACTATTGGTTTACATTTGATTGCCCCAACTATCTATTTTGTTCATTTATTACATTAAATACTCTCACCCATACGCTGATACATTAGGCTACAATACCTACAGAATGTATTAGTAAAAGAAAAAGGTAGCAAAAATTAATGACTAGTGTTGGCTTATGTTTTCGCTCATGGCAGCATATCGCTCACTGGGCTTCCATCCACATTAAGAGAGGGCAAAAACAGTTGGAGCCAGCTTCCATCCTAGTGCTTAGAGGCCATCCATCGTGATCCATCTTATCTCACCCCATCCCAAACAGCAATTAGCCAAGCCACCACGGTCTAAATCACATCCAGCATCTCTGGCCTTGGTTCACCATCCCATTACACACATTCCATGCAACTAACCTCCTTTTTATGACACACACCCCCCATCCCCTCTCCCCATCGCACACATTTTATTGAGGTTGCCTGTGTTTGAGGCTAACCTATTCACCAGCAAATGTACTCTGCAGTGCAGTGTGAAGATTAAAGATCATCAAAAATGGAGTATAGTTTTGAGAACAACTGGCAATCTCCCATTAAGTTGCCAGTGTGGCCACAGTGGTTTTAGCTTTAGCACAGTTAATGGTAACATTTCCTCTCCATTTCTGCAGCACTGGGACACTTACTGTACACACAGCCAAAGCAAGGCTGCGTGCCGCGTGGGATGCCATTATTAAAGATATAAACAGACACAAAACTGACTGTTAGCACTTTAAATCTGCAAAGAATTACTTTAAATGTTTAAAAATCGATTTTCAAATAAAAACCCCAAAAACATTATAATTTCAATGAGATGCCTTCAAGCTGTTGCCGTTTGGAAATCAGATTAAGTTGCTGTTAGCAACTTTAAATAGACTGCATGACTCAAATTAAATACAGAAATACATACATGGAAATTAAATAACAACACTCTTAAGCTCAATTACCCCGAGGTAGAACTCAATGGGATGTGGAAACAACAACCACACACATGCGCACACAAAGAGAGGCGGAGAGAGAGAGAGAAAAAGAGACAAAAGGACAAACTGAGACACACCGAGACTGATAAAAAATGCAGGAAGCTGGTTTAGCAGTGGCTGCGATGTCACCAGAGAATTCACACAATTGTTGACTTCCATGTAGAGAGAGACAATGAGTTCAGCTTCATTGACTTCTACAGAGGCAGTGAAGCAGAGTAATTACCATGGCTCAGACAGAGGAGGCACTACCACCACAAACACTCAGCCCTGTGGAGGCATAAAAACAAACACACACACAAATAGGCTGACACACACACACACACACACACACACACACACACATTAACCTTAACTACATTTTTAACTAATGCACACAGGCACACAAGGAACAGATACAGTAACAAGGTAAGATTATCCTTCAGCCCGAGAAGCAGAAAAAGAGCAGAAGTAGTTGCAGTTGCAAGTGATAGAGGCGGATAAACAATCACAGGGGTAGGAACGTGCTACACAGTAGGAACACATAGGCTGAGAAATATGAAAAAATGAGCAATGAGAATCCCCAAACAATCTAATCTGTCCTTGAGTGCCCTCCTATTGCAGCATTGTTCTGTCAGAGCCAGATAAGTTGGGAGGTGCTGCAGTGAGTGAACAGAGGAAAGAAGAGAAAAGAGAAAATCAATGATAAGAGTCTCCACTTGCCACAGTAAAGGACTGGGGGGGGGGGGGGGGGGGTGTGTGTACAGGCTGAAGAGGGCGGCGTTGAGGCAGACTAAAGGGGACTGAATGAATATGGAGAGGGGTGTGATGCTGAGGGTCTGTCTTGTGGTTGATCCTGGTGTGGGCATGAGGATTTTTTCATCTCTGCAACAACCTTAAAGAATCCATAATATCATAATCTCTTCACTTTCCTGAATGTTCAAACGCGCACATTTTAATTCCAGAGCAGGTTCTCATCTGTGGCCGAGTAATAGGTGACAAAAAGAGAAAAGTCCAAGATAAGCAAATCCCTTTTCCCCTGATGATGACATGAGAATACTTTATCCTTAATGTGCCGACGTTCCATCAGATAGGTGTAATATATACAACCTCTTTGTCTTCCACCTCAGGTCACCCATCCAGGGCCTACTTAATTCATTAAACGCTATCTTAAGTGGCTCAACTGATGGACTTCCATTATTCAAAAAGGTTCAGAGCAAGTCCTCCAATACAATTACCTCTGACCACTGGTATCTAAATTAAAGTTAAATAGAAAATCTCCCTAAAGATGGCATGAGGCTAGATGCTTTGTGTGTTCATTTCCAAGATAAATCTGACTGCAAACAGATGACGAAGAAAACAATTTGCTATGGGTCTGTTCTGAATTTCCTGAGCGCTGCGGTGGTCTCTGTCCAAACAGTGGTTAGGAAAGAAAGCATGTTTGCACACGTTCGTATCCAAAAGCTGAGCCACACACATCCATCAGGACTTGGTGGTGGATTTCAGAGACTCCTGTCGCCATACCAGGAGAGACTATGAAGGTGCTCCAAGAATTTGGATGCAACAAGGGCTGAACTAAGCACAGTCACAATATCACTTAAGCCTTTTTGTTAGAGACACTAGGCTAGTGGTTGCTGGCACCCTTGTACCGTTTTATGTGAATTTCCTTTTTCTGCAGACAAGCCAGCTAGGCTTTTTGCTCGTTGTTCTTCATTTAGGGGTACGGTCTAGCCAGGACTGGTTTTGCTATATTGATTTCAATTTATTTGGCAACCACCATTGTTCCGTCCTCCCCCACATGTTAAGCACGTTTGTTCTATGAATAACCTGACAATAAACCAGCTTTCCTTTTTCACCACTGCTCCGACATCCCTCGACTGTCCTGTTGTCGTCTCTGCCTTCCCCTAGCTTCCAAAGGGGACAGAACAGAGGCCATGCTCACACTGCAAAAACGGCCCAACTCTGTTACTGGGTAGAGTCTAAACCCTCCAGAGCCAAATTTTGTGTTGCTCACTGTGGCTCAGGCATTGGCTTTGTTTAGGGATGCTGTCAACGCAGAGAACAAACTTAGTCAGTAGGGAATAAAGTTAGACTTTATCCCAGCTATATGACTGACAAGTGCTCTCCATCACACAAACATCAACATGAAAACCTCCTGCACCTCACTGGACAAATGCCCAGCTTGATGGTCCGTCCTTGTTTAACGCTCAGTTAAAATTGTTGTCCTCTAAAAACACTCACCAATGCCTGCTCATCGGGCTCGCTGCTGCTGCTGCTGCCGCCGCCGCCGCCAGGAACAGGCTGCATCAATTATCAGTGGACATTTTTCAGACTAATATCTCATCTTAAAACAACTCACAAGATTTCATCTAGCTTGGCGAAGGGAGAGATCTCGCCGTCATTGCACACTGAGCTACACACCATTGTTTGACAACTATTAATTTACATATGTGTAAATACGAGTTTGAAAGATTCTAATATGTAGTGTGTGAATCAGCTTGTCAGTGTGTAGCATAGTGTAAATGGCAGAACGTGACAATGACATTCCCCATAGTTGTCATTAGTTGGGTCTCTGTAAATAAAGAATACAGTCTAGACCTGCTCTATATGGAAACATGCCGTGAGAACTTTGTTGCGATATGGAACTATGTAAATAAAACGGAATTTAATTGAATTTTTCGTTATGCTAGCAGCATGTTCTCCATGGATGTCAATGTTGGTAAATTCGTTCCACCAGTATCACACGTACATTCAGGATGACTTAGTTAACTTTGGTGATCACCTTAACGTTTAACCTAGCACCATAATCAGGTCAACATTTTTACATCTTCGGGACTTTACTATGATTATGACCAAGCACCTACAAATCTAATGACATTTCCATCAGCCTCAGCCGCACTGAGTGAACATGATACGCTAGTGGTGGTGCTAGCATTTAGAACAAAAACGCTGCTGTACCTACAGTAAGGACAGTCTCACAGAGCCGCTTGTGTGGCTGTAGACTCTTGTTTTTAAGGGTAACTAAACTCTATCTATTTTGATCAATCTATTTTAAACACATTCACTCACGCAGTTACATGTTCTGTTAAGCGGAAGGAGGTTCTTTGTTTTTTGGCATAGATTAGTGCTTCAGCTGCGAGGAAAGGACAGCCCAATTTGTCAAGAGAGTGCATGGAGCTAATCACATCAAAGGAACTGCTACCCAGGCTAATATCAGCCCACGAGCAGGACGCTTCATTCATTAGTCTGCATCTGCAGGACAAATCACTTCTGTGCTGGCATACAAAAGCAGCACACACGCAAGCAAGATCATGCCTAGTCAAACTTGCAGCAGGCGTTTGACATGAGATAAACCACGCTGGAAATATTCGATTTGATTAATTCAAGGGGACGTAATTTTTAACTTTGTGTATTGTATTCCGTGCTATGGCTGGCACAGTAAATCTCGACATGTTGGGAGTGCTGCTGCAATGCACACTGCCGCAATTATGTGTATGCAAATGTGTGTGTACTTCAAAGAAAAATTTTCAGTTCCATTTAGAGCACCTTAGCCTCTCCTCTGCTCGAGTGGAAATATGGATCAAATGGTTGAAAGATGTTTCCACCTCTTCTCTATAAGAAGGAGCAGTTGTCTATGAAGAATATTCTATCCTCTTAGCTATAATAGAACAGAGTTGTCATCATTCGTCTTTATTTTCTCTGTCCAGTGGGTATCACATCCGACTCAGCATTTCCACACATCCTCTGAGAAGACAAGACCTCCTCTAGGGCTTTTCTGGCTAGAGATTAGATTACAGTTAAGGTAGAAGAAACGTCTGGACCAAAACAGTGCCAGTTGCTTGGGAGAAAACAAACCACTAAGATGCTTAGATCAGTCATTATACTGCAGCATGTCAACCACAAATACTTTATAGTCAGAGCAAGGAACAGCCAGCAAGAAGCTAATGAAAAGTATTTTCATTTGAACAGCTCACATCTTTACCAGTCCTGTCAACTCAGTGATGGTCTTGGATTCAAGAAAATGCTTTCGCTGTGGCTGAAATGAGTGCGTGTTCAAATTAAGCTCATGCATGTTGCCTGTCACGTAGCTGAGATGGCGTTTTTGCACTCCGCTTCTGTTCCGCAAATCCTTTTAAATCATAGATATCAACGATGTTGTTGTTGTGAGGTGCAGTAGCATGATGAGGCCAAGTCTTTTATCACCGAGTGTCTTTATTCTGCTTTCCTGTTCATCTCATCCGAAGAAGAGGAAACAAACTTTATCAATTTCAAATCTTCACCAACTAGCACCTCCGATTTTACACACATGTGCACTTGCACCCATTTGCACACATACGCAAACACTGATGTGTAAAGCAACACACACAGAACACATCCCTGAGCCCACACCTATTTTCTTAAAAAACACAACAGGAACTGTCAAATTGCTGTCGCTAAACTTTGTGATTTACCAAACTATGAATAATTTGTGCATAAATTAAGGGAAGGGATAATGAGAAATGCCACACTTCTGTGATGAGAGGAAATGGAACGCAGCAGTGGCCAATCAAGTCGTGAAGATTGGAAATAGAATCAACAACCTCGCCTGACATTAGAAACATGCAGGTATGCAAAACCTGACTGGAGAGTCAATAAGCTTTCATGGCTCTGGTGCCTGACCAGCAGTAAGTGAAGGGGCAAGGGCTTGTGTGTGAACGTGGGCAGAGGAGATGCTATAGATAAGATGCACATCCTCCATAGCCATCTCTCCTTGCTGGGGGTATTCTGTATCTCAGTTCTCTCCCGAGTTTTGAAGCTCTAATGCCTCCGATCTGCCATCAGTTCGTTGCCTCCCATTATGTCCACTGTGCGTCTGCTCACGAGCAGGATGATGTGGCAGCACCGCAGCCAACGCACAATGGGAAAGGTGGCCAGGCCTGACTTTTGGAACAGGCAGACTGTGCTAATGTGAATTAATTAAGGAACTTGGTTCTGATGCAACGGTTAAATATTCGCTGGCTGCTGTGCAAGGCTTGTCATTTTGTCCAGATTACCCCTGCCACAGCCATCTAAAGCGTATGCATTTACTCTATAAACAACATAAATCAAATGTTTCACAGCGGGGTGTGCTGACGGTTTTCTACAGAGTGCCTTTTCATTTACCACTGGGCGCTACAAATAGGCTGCCAACTATTTTGTCACTTGGAAGGCATTGGCCACAAGTTGAAGGATCAACACTGCTGAGAGCTAAGTGGACCCAGATTTTGGTAGGTTGTGTTGGTTGGTCAGCAGAGGTTCTGAAATACACCCACTGAAAACACCCAGACAATATCATAATCTCTTTCTGCTCCCATGCCCTCTCTCTTTCTCCCCCACAACCCAGGGGGTGTTTCCCTGGGAGGCATATCAGTGTGTATCTCCCTATGGTCTGTCTCTCTGCAAATCAATTCTTAATAAACCATCTGAAGGCTTCCTCTGCAATACCTTTCAATTCCCCTCCTCAAAGCTGCAGGGCAAATTAGCTTGCCAAGAGGATAAGAGGGAGCAAGCGGCAGAAGAAAGCAAGAGAGAAGGGAATGAAAAAAAACGACCCAACACCTACAATTAAATTAACAAATCACTGTTCTTAATTGGGGAATTTCAAGCAGAACTGCGGGTTTGAGACGTGACTGACATGGCTAGTGCTCCCTGCATCTGCTTTCGTTAGTGCTGCTGTGGTGGGGAAGCAGAGACAGGTAAAGGAGGAGATGAAAGCTTAATAAAAACTATCCGCCGAGCCCCCTGAGCAGAACAGCGAGGCTGCTACTCCTCCTCCCCTCCTTTCTTTGGTTTCCTCTTCCTCCCACTCTCTTAAGTCCTCGTCATTCCTCCCTTACTTAGTTTCCTTCGCCTCCCACTCCAGCCATTTCTATCCCTCACCTTTTCCCCCCTCATCCAGTACCTGGCTCCTCTTTTCCCTCTCTACCTTTCGCTGGTTCTGAAACCCATGTTTGCTAATGAGGTGTGATTGACAGCAGGATTACACCACCGCTTTGTAATCCTTACATTTCTGTGTTTAGGATAATCGCCGCCCAGAGCAGGGCCTTGCCTCTTACCTCTAGGAACAATCAACAATGTATGTACGTGCATGTATTAAAGCCCATGCATGTGCACTGGTTAATTGTGTGTGACTAACCTTTCCCAAATCCCTGATAGGAGGGCAATAAAACATTCATTATACTGTACACTGAGGCCAACAATATGCCAATCCTCATGCAAGACCACCAACACTCTGCTACATAGTAGAGTTTCTAAACCACTGAATGGTACAGAGTGAAGCTCTCTTTCTGTCCCAGCTTAGAGCAGAGAAAGTAGCCCATCTGCCTGCTTGCCGACCTGTATGCAGCTCCTCATCCCTTTTGGACCCCCAGAGATGAGCAAACACTGTCTTTGTGGCCTCTCCTCTAGCCCTTCTTCTCCTTCTCCATCTCTCCTCCTCTTCTTCTTCTTCTTTCCCCCCGCTTGTTCCCTCAGCATCCACAGGATTCACTTTCTTTTTGATCATTCTCAGATTCAGAGCTAGACAACTTATCAGCTTCTCTACATTCTCCCAGGCCCAGAGGAGGAAAGCGGGGCCTTTTATTACCCTCGCTCTATGCCTCTTCCTCTGATGTTCTGAAAAAGACAATAGACAGATAGGGAGAGGGAGAGGGAGAAGAAAGGGATTCTGGCTGGTGTGCTTTTAAAAGCGTGTTGGTCCCAAGGCTTGAAACGGCTGGTTCTCTAGCCTACATTTAGTCATGGAGTTTGACCAATAGAATTACAAGGCCTTTTTAGCCTTACAGGCGAATAAATGCTGCAGGTCACAAACCAATCATCAGCATTCAGCTCAGAGCTGTATAGAATATCAACAAAACCATAATTACAGTTCGCCGCAGTACATTAGAGTGAGTATGTAGCTTTTGTATTGGAATGAACAACAGGTTATGGCATGGATATTATGCATGCTTTTGATTCTACAGGTTCTGAGAAGAAGCTTAAATGTTCAAAGTGTATGGCACAAAATAACTGAACTTTTTTGTACATGAAAGTGGAATAGACTTTTTACAGCCCAGCACTATATTTGTAATGACTGCACTGCAGTGGCCTCTCCAACGAATCCAAAACAGACTCAATACATGAATGCACTGAAGATTGTATTGTAACCCTAAATTCAACAGTCATCAATTTATAAGTGCCTGTATTCATTGCTCAATGGAGTGCAAATGTTAACCGAGTAACTGTGTATGTGCAAGTTATTAACACTCCATGACAACCGTTGCCACAGCTACAATGATCTGTCTGACCTTTTTTTTTTTATTGTGAAAAAAGGTACAGCACCGAGTGTCACACTTAAAATATGTGATTTCTTTTGAGCATTCCCTGCTGCCTCTCATAACCAAGCAAAAAACACAACAAACAAGAATTCATAGTCACTGGGATTCAGATATGTGTAGTGTAATTGATACAGCATAATGTGCATTAAAGTGGGGGCTGATGCAGAATTGATATCATTATTATTTAATGAGTGATGCAGATTCAACAATCCTGTTAACTCGGTTTTAGAATTGTCATGATCAAACAGTGTTCTCTAAAGCCCAGTTCAGACCAAAAGATTTGCGACGAGACAAGAAACGTGCAACTACTTGCAATGTGCCAGGTCTGCAGTGTTCTGAAACCTGACGCAGTGTATCGTTTCCATAGCAATGACTCTCTGTACTTCCGTTCACACTGTCGTCTTTTCATGCTTTTTTTTTGTAGCTGGCTATAATTTGTAGCGTCTGAGTATAATGAAAGTGAATTATTTGCTACAGTTACATTTCAAGTGTTGATGAAACGGCGAAAACATTAAAAAACGAGTGGGACGAGATAACCGGCTGACTTTCCTACGAGATGGTTGGCTGTTTAAACAGGTGACGTGCCTTATGTTCTAAAACCAGCCGCTGGCAATATGACCGGCTGAGTTGCAGGCGACCCCATCAGCCATCTTGAGTCGAACTGAGACGGGCCAGTTCACACCGCTGCAACTATTCCTGAAACGTTCTAAAATGGTTTCGTCTCATTGAAAATCTTTGGTCTTAACTGGCCTTAGTGAAGCTTCTGTGCTAGTCATTTCATTGTATTCATGTTCATTGATTTTTGGCTATGTACCAGCATATGTACACACATATGAAAATATATGCATGCATGCTTCGACACAGAGACCTTTAAATTGTTCACATCAATATCAAACATTTTTAAGCATTGAATGAACGGCTACAGTTATGCAGCACAATGTACTCTGATCTTCTGAACCGTTCTTATTTCTGCAATGACACTTAACAAAATATTCAATTAGCAAAATGACAATTAGCAAAATATTCAGTGATTCAAGGTCGTTTATACATTTAATGTCGTTCCTTTTTGGTTAGTTGCAGACGTTAGTTTGAGCTCACAAACTTGTGACAGTAACGTTTCACCATTTTCTTACATTTTATAAATGGGCATGATTATTCTGACAGATAGATGACAGTTAGTGGTAGTTACAGACCTAAATCAATGAGGTCTAATGAATCAAAAAGCTATTGAAGGTCTCCAATTAATTGCCCCTGCCAAAATGTCCTTGAGCAACAATTCAACATTGAACCACAAACTCAAAGGGCCCAACTCCCGCTAACACTGCCCCAAACCACAGGGAGAAATACGGATTCCCCCTGTGGAGAAAACAATGAAGTCTGTCAAAAAAAAAAAGCCAACATCTATTTTGACATGAATCATCAGATACTGTTGGCAAATGCCAGAGCTCCTCTGGAAGTGCCTTTGTTATCCCCGTATTAGCTTATAGCCTGTTGAATAACGTGGGCCCAGACACCATGGGAGTCATCATTGTCTTCTGATTAATTAACATTACTGGCACTCTGTTTGTCGACCCCCGACTCCCCTATCCTTTTTCCTCCCACTGTCCCCTGTGTTCCCACACGGCTTCGTTGTTCAGAGGCGATGATTCGTCTGTGTGCTGAACTTAAGAACTTAATGGGGAACATTCACAGGGAGTTCAGGACACAATTAGTGATTACCAGACAGCCATGTCTTCTGAGGGCTTCCATCCTTCGTTTCATTCTCACTTAACAAAGACAAGGGATCATCAAGCAAAAGGAATAGCATATGAGGCTGTAATGGTCTTGGATTTGTCCTGCACACATTCTCAGAGAGATCATACACTTCTGCTGGTTGATCAGAAAAGTGTGAGAAATGAACAGAAGTCTCTTTAACAATAATGATCTGATCACAGTTAGGGGAAACTAGGCAGGGTGGGGAGATAATTGAGGACTGGGTTAGAGGTGACAACACTGAACCATTTTGCATATTCTCTTTTTATATCACTGTTATGAGGAGTTTTGATAACAATGGCTATTAATGAGCTTTCAGTCCACTTCTCCTTAATCGTGTTTTGTTACAAGAAACGAGTTAAATCTTTTGAGGAGAAGAGGAATATTATTCAAACTGAGCACATGCATTTTTTGTATTTGCTCAGTGTTTAAACAGAAACAGAAACTGAAATTGTGAGACAAAAAGATCATCAACTGCAAAATGCTGTCACCCATGTCTCTTCCACTACCATCGCCTGTCTTTAATACAGCACACGAGCAAAATAAAAAGTGATGGAGCCGTGATAGCTGAATCATCACTTTATTGGTTGCCTTCACAGTGGCTTCATTTCTAACTTAATCAATTAGGCTGTAATTAAAATGCTGCCATAGACAAACAGAGGCAGTGGAGGAGTCAGGAGTGAGTGGGCAGGAAGAGGACACCACAGTGTTTGGGCCCAGGCCAAAGCTATACTGGAGTAGTGGGCGGCCTGGGAGGGGAAATCTGGTTCCCATTTGTTATAGAGTGCCATAATAGGTTTTTGTGTTTCTTTGTGTATGCATGTGTGTTTGCATGAAAGTGAAATAACAGTGAGCAGCACCATATATGATAATGTGTTAGCCGCTTTAGGGTACAGAGCCTCATCTTATGCTTCCTCTTCTGCCCTGTTGAGAGGACAGTGCCTTTCTCCCTTCAACCCACCCTCTATTTCACCCTCCCTCTGACAGTAGCCTAGCTGAAGGACATGGTCAGTGTGACTCTCGAGCAAAGAGAAAACAGCCTTGTAGGTTTATCATTATCCTGCTGGTGTAATCCCTGTCCACCACATCCCAGCAAAAGAACAGCCCTGGGAGCGCCTTGCATCGCTCTTGCTCCTCATGACAAACTATTTTACCAAAGACAGCAGGGACACCTTACAACAGCCGCTGTGGAGTCTTAATCTGACACTGCCAACAAAAACCCTTCTAACCTCAGACAAAATGTGTGCGTGTCTGCGTGTGTGAGTGAGAGAGAGAGTGAGACAGTGCGAGAAAGAGAGCTAGTATTGTCCCCTTGTCATCTTACAGCCTTCATAGCCCATACACACCATCTGTGCATTAAAGAGCTGGAGTCCAAGCAAAGTATTTAAATGGGTTTAATATCTTCAGGAGGGCCATAACCTTGGTCCTGTAGGACACCAGAAGGCCCATCATACCAAGGCAGGAGGTCTCTTAATGTACCAAGCAGATGACAAGGATGCAGAGTTCTCACACACACACACACACACACACACACACACACACACACACACACACACACACACACAGCAGAGTAACTCAATCTGCAGGAAGTCTCCCACATTTGTTCATCCACTCTCCTCTTCCCTCCTTCCCTGTCTCCTTTGTCCCTCCCCTCAAAACAAAGGGAGAAGATGTCAAAAATCTCATTAAAAAATAATGGCCTCCACCTGCTTTCTTTCTCTTCTCATTCTCTCCTGCTTGCCTTTCTAATGACCAGCTTGGAAAAACCTGGAGGATACCCGCTACGCACAGAGCGCCAGACAACTACCGTAGTGCACACGGCACATTCGACCACAAAACGCACACACCAAGCACACAAAAGCGCATAACTGTCCCACAGCACGGGCTCCCAGGCCTAACAGTATTAATCAAAAGGAACTCCTGCAGGTGTAACGCCTCCCCCCCCCCGCCCCTTACCTCATAAACCACTCATGTCTAGACCTTAACAGGGAAAGAAACGCTCAGCAATGTGGCTAAATCATCTATATGAGCCTTTCTGGAAAATCCACACAATTTTTTAGAAACTATTGGACACATACATCAGGCCTGAGGTTACACGTTAAGTAAATATATGTCAACTGGCTATTTGTAACAGCTCCCAGGGGCCAGATTAGCCTTTGGCCTGAAGAGCATAAACCAGCACCTCAGTACATCTGTAGTGTCTCCACCACTTCACAACACATCCAAAAAATATCAACTTCATGCGTTTCTGTAATTAATAACCATGGAAAACGGATGTGTCTGCACCTGTCTCCGTGACTGAACGTCCTCACAAAAATTTGCCTTAAACCATGTAATATTTCAAACAGATGGCGTAGACAGAACAAGGATTTGTGTTTTTATTCTGCATTATAAAAGAGATTAGATGGCTATATGGGAGGCGGTTGCAGAGACTAAACATGAATGATTTACAACAATGAAAAGAGAGAATCAAAGAGAGATAGGACTTTGCAAGAGATTAGAATAAAGTAAGACACCATAATCTAAAACTAATGATGGGAAAATGAGAGTGATTTGGGCAGAAACAAAAAAACAAAACAAAAGGAGGCTCCAATGATATCTAATCTCCATGAGGACGCCTGTCTGCTATCGACCCAGACAACACTGCAGGCTGTGCATCATGAAATTTAGGGCAAAAGGTAAACAGGAAATCAAAACAATCTAATTCCATTTGAGGGTGAAGGAAAAGAGCAAATTGATGTATTGTCCATCCCTATAGAATGGCATCTTTAATTTAGGCTCCTGTGAGTCACTCCTTCGAAGCCGACTTCTGTTCCCACATCAGCAGCACTCTGAACCACTACACCAGCGTCGAACTATTTGTTTGATTCTGAATGCAAAGCTCTCTCATCCATTTCTCCTGGTTATCTTCCTAGTGGGCAACAGTCAGAATGTGCCAGTACATGCTATTGATTGATTGACTGTCGATTTAAATGCCGTCAACTGCACGGTGACTCTCTACTGAATGGCAACATATAAAGACACTGCAAGAGACATTGAGTGATGTAAGGGAGAGGGAGAGAGAATGAGTGCGTACAGTGCATCAGAAAATGCATTTGAGTACAACAGCAACCCTGAGCCTAAATACAGGAATATAAAGGAAAATAAAGGACAGATATTGTCACCTTAATACAGACATTCACACCATTCATTCTGTCTGATAAGTTACCAGAGGGATCAGAGTTCCAAAATGGAGTCAAGCATCAGTGGCGTTTCTAAAAACAAAGTGATGACTGCAGAGAAAGTCTCCAGTTCCCTCTGAGAAGCTGCACGTCAGCATCGATCGGTTACTGCCCATACACACACACACACACACACACATCAGAATTTACCAAATCTGCCCTTCACACACACACAAACACAAAGTGAGGGCTGCCCAAAACCACCAGTAACCCAAACACAGTCCAAGGTCAGCAGAGTGGGCTCACTGAGCTGAAACCACCATCCCTGGCTTTCATTACCAAGAACAGAATCAGCAGAGGGACGCAGGGACACATGGGATGAGGTTACGTTAGCTGGCTCTGTTTATCCGAGTGAGTCCAGCCAGGGCTCAACTGATACTCGCTCGTCCGTGGGATACAAAACAGTCCAAACATCGTGACATTGTTGATCAAAGTATCAAACATTTTGACAACCAACTGTACTTTTCTACACCGTTGAAACACACACAAAGTGAACAGGAACTTTGTTGTACCTATTTTACAGGAGAGGAAACTGATTTTTTGTCTGTGGTTTTTTTTTTGTGTGCATGCGAGCGCTGTGTATGAGTCAGTCATTCAGTGTGTAACGTTAACCAGGCCTGGCAAAGCTCGACCTCTAATGGTGCCTACAGTGTGCGAGTGGTAAAGAAGCTGTGAAAGCTCTAATGAAAACCAGGCATAAGAGACAGTGGGCGTCCTCAGCACTGAACGTACATTAAATACATGTACGCACGCACACACACAATGAGACCTCTCACCCCTTAAATCCATTATCTCACCTCTTAGACTCATGCTGTGTCTCTGCTTTTCATTAAAGAGTCATTTTATGGATTTTAAAACAATAATCAATTTGCTATTCAAATGTAAATAAACACAATATCTAACCCATCATCATCATGGTACGATATACAAGTTTTTACATTTAAATAAATGTCCACTTCACAATTCACTTTGTAATCTACCAGCACAAAACTAAGCTGTATCCGGTTTTTAAGCGTTTCAGCCATTAACTTTGGTAACTGGCAGGGGTTTTCCAGATAAATAGGGAGTGAACCAATTGACTCAGCAGGAACAATACACGGCCTAAACTTTGTACTTACGTTTATTGCACAAACTGTGTTCACCCTGGAAATCTCTCAGTTGGCCAGAACACCCAGAATGTTTAGGAAGAGATCTAAATGAGCAGCACTGCTCATTAAAAAGGAAGATTAATCAAAAACAGAGTCACGGAGCGCTAAGAATGACAGACAGACAGACAGGCTGAAGAAACGGTGAAAAAGTGAGGAGCAGATTTTGTACACAAAGGAATTCAGTGCAATAATAAAACTAAATCTGTTTCATACACTTTGGACAACATATCAAAGATTGTACCATAGAAATTGCAATGTGGCAAGGATTTAGCCTTGGTTTTGTTCTCAGCTTTGGCTTAGTCATCATATTTGCTGTTGTGGTTTCAATAACTGCACTAGTATTTTACATTTTGGGCAATTTGGTATGACTCAACATGATAAAATGTGAAATGTAACACCCTCCTCCTTTCTGCTGACCTCCTGTCTAGACCCAGGCATCCTCCCCATCATGGCCAGGGTCCTAGTTCTGTCCTTCCCATTATTCCCCTGGTGGCTAACATGAATGTTTGTGTGTGTGTGTCTCATTACTCCTGCCCCCATCTGACGGTTTTGGGTTAAACAATGTTATTATTAAAGTCCTTCCAGAGTAGCTTTCTGCCTCCCTCCAGTGACACCCTTACCAACTATAAATCAACTTCCTGAGCCCTGTAAATCACATAAGATGTAAGTGTGTGTGTGTGTGTGTGTGTGTGTGTGTGTGTGTGTGGCCACTGCAGCTGTGCTCTCAAGACGCACATGAAGACAACATTGCAGCTGTGAGTGTGTCACGGCAAAGAAGAGCACATGTTAGTCTGGCAAGATCCTTTCAAGCAACACAGAGGAAACAAATGATAAATGTTAAATTAAAGCATATGCTCTGAATGGGATTCAAGGGAATGCTGTAAATGAATTACAAGTCTTTGTGTTTCATGAGTGGAGTGGTTTATTTGGTCTGATAACACAGCAGTGTTTGACGCTGACTTTGTGTGGCTTACGGTGAAAAAATAAAATCTAAGTGTGCAGTAAAATCTCACTAAAGCATCTATTGTTAGTGGTAAATTGAATTCCTAATGCCGAAAACAAGTCTGTTAGACCACTAGGGATTAGTTTGTCTGAAAGGAGACACAGAGACAATTTCATCTCCCTGAGACCAAACCAGATAAATAATGCTCTCTGAAATAAATGGCTCCTGTGAAGCCATGACGGCTCATTCTGTGATTGTTTGTGATTCTGTTGACACCCCCTGCTGGGCTGAAGACATCACTACCACACGGAGAGCAAGCTCGCAAGCAGCGACAACGTCCCACATCCAATCCCACTTCCAGCCAGGCAACAACATGCTGAAGTTAATGAAACACTAAAATCAAGCCGATGGCTTCCTCCAGACTTATATTAACTCCGGCAAAGGACAAACACAAACGCGAAAACACCCAAAAGACAATATACTAAACCCTATTGTACTGTATATCCTTAGTCTACAATGCCTGCGTGTGCGTCAGTGTGCACGCGCACACTCAAGAGAGAGAGAGAGAGAGAGAGAGAGAGAGAGAGAGAGAGAGAGAGACACAGAGAGAGTCTAGACAGCTGTATCCCCGCCAGGTCTCTCACTGCTAAGGAGAGTGAGAAATATATACTGTGCAGCTGCCGAAGACACAGTCGACCCACAAAAGAGCTATTGGGCGCCCACAGCAAAACAATACAACTTAGCTGAGCTATGAGAAAAAACCATTGGGATCAATAGAGAATTGCAATTAGCCCACATTGGCAGGAGGGAGCAGTGCCAGATTAGACACAGGATGTCGATTCCATTTCCTGCACTATCGGTCCCTCAAACTTGGTTGGCTCACTGTGTAATTGGAGCAACACATACAACTGGGTAAGATGTTGTAGTGTGAAGGTTGAAAGTACTTAAGATCATAGTAATGGAGATAGTTATAATAATAATAACAATAATGTTGAAGAGGTTGTGCAATGTCAAAAAAACCAAACTCAAATAGATTCTTGCACACGTCCCCCACAAAGCAACAGACAAGTATTTAGAGTGTGATAAACAGCATGTATTGTATCCACGTACATGTTGGGGATAAATGAATAAAAACATGTTTGTTTGTGTGGTGCTTTGTCTGAAGCCCCTTAGTTAATACGTCGCCACACCGCAGCAGACTAACGCACTGACTTGCTCCTGATCATTTCCGCAATTCGCAGCTGCAGTTGCTTGCAATATTCGATGTCATCCTCAGCTTCCAAACACATGGATCAATTTACAGAATACCATCTTTTACTTTTTCATCAATTTCCCAGATGCGTCAGTGCTACTTCAATTATCTAGAAACTACGTGGCCTGGCATTGAAAGAAAACATTCCCGTCACCGCATTCATTTCCTTTCACTGACCCTCAAATGCAGAAAGGGACCCCTCTTCCCCACGCTCGACATCTTATCGAAGAAAATGTAAAAGAACCGACCCACCAATTATAGGTCTTACCTTTAAGTACGCCCTGGCCTTGCAGTACATCCCTTGAAATCAACAGAGAGTAGAAGCTTTGCGAGAAGCCAGCTCGGCAGGGACCTTTGGAAGCATGCTCCCCATTATTCCGCTGGAAGGAAGAGAATACAATGTAAGGCACCGACAAACATGGATTCCATTGATTTCTTGCTTCTTTGGCCATGAGCCTTGGAGGATAGCAGCATATAGCACAGCAGTTAGCAGAAATGTGTTCAACAAGTTCATCGATATGCTCCTGGGTAGGCACACACACACACACACACACACACACACACACACACACACACACACACACACACACACACACACACACA
>JAVQJF010101178.1:0-22053 GCA_036023855.1 Gadopsis marmoratus | reverse complement strand
CTTCGGGCACCACTTTACGTTGGACTGAACAAAGAGCTGAGTTTGATTTGAATTGTTCTTTACAATAAACGACCCGCACGTTCTGGAAGAACAATTATTGTGTCTGGCTATCCATGTGTCACTCCCCACAGCTGAGATCGTCACAATACACACACACACACACACACACACACACACACACACACACACACACACACACACACACACGGCGGGAGTGTAGCAAAGCAACAACTATTTTCACCCAGTGGGAGTAGACTTGTGAGCACTTAGCGATTTGGCCAGGAGGGACCTGAAGTTTTGCAGGGGCTCTGATTCTGGCAGTACACAACAACATTGGGGAGAATAGCCTCCCATTTGTCAGTGATCACAAACACCACCCAGACAGGTTGAGAGGTGACCTGCCATGCGAGCTGAGCAGGTGGTGTGTGACCTTCAAGGTTGAGTCGTAACACCAATCTGCTTTAACTTGGTCCTGTAACACTTCAAACTGGAGACAAGAAGATAATATTGGCGAGGATCAGCCACTAGACCACAGCAGCCTCTATCAACAAGGTGGCGTTTGAGCCACCTGAAATAAACAGTCAGGACACTCACATAAAGGTTTTAACCATCCAACCAACTGAGGGCTTCTTCAGACACATTGGCAATGTTGCTGTCTAAATTGGCCCACTAATCTCTGACACCAGCTATAGAAGACAGCCACATTTACTCAACAATTGAATCAGAAAAAGCAAACACACTCCTTAATGCAGTCAGTTTGGCTACTTACTTAATATGTCCCTTTTCTCACCAAGCAAATATGCAAGAGTGCATGTAAAAACTGCAGCCAACAGTTTAGCCTACCATGCCATCTTTCCACTCAACACTCCTGTTTTTTTGTCATATCGTCACCACCTGCTGGACTGGACCAGTGGAGCTGGCAATGGTTAAAACTGTGGTGAAGGTTATATGTATGCGTGTCCTACGAGGCCACCATACTACATCTAACATGATGTTAACGTGAAGAAGTCAAAGTACCGCAATGTATATATACCGCACACAGCGTTAACACTGTATTAGACCTAATTCAATATTTTATTACTTTTAATTGTATTTATCATTCATTTCTCAAAGATAATAAAAGTCATGTGCTACCTTGTTCAGCATCTCGGAAACAATAAAAATATTTCTATTTCTATTTCTTAAAAATACTGATTGTCTAGTCTACCACAAACCCAACACACCATCCATCCACTAAGTCTTGCTGCCTTGGAAACAAAGGGCCCGCTGAGAAGCCAAGAGTGAATAATTCTGTGAGATGTGGGGATGATATTGGAGGGGAGGCAACCAGTCTATGGGGAGCCGAAGCATGAAGGTGTGTGTGTACAAGTGTGTTTGTGTGAGCATGCATGATGCACAATGCATATGCTTGTGCTGGAGTGAAGGGACTTTGGTGTTTGAAGAAGATGCACCAGTGAGTTGAGCTTGTGTGCTCTTCCCTCACCTTTTTTTTCCTCCCCATCTGTTCTAAAACCCCCACCGTCCTCGCTATGAGCAGTCTCTGCAGCGGCTTCAGAAATAAACATCACATTTTTCTTTGTTACTTCTGTGTTGAGCTTTGCATCACAACACTCGGGATGGAGACAAAATGTGAAAGACGAGACGCAGCAGGGAAAGCTCAGCAGGTGCTACCTCGCTCTTTTATTTACTGTCCACTGCCTGCTGAGTAATGGTCTGTCCCATCCAGTTACCCCCCACTACATATACCTTATCCAATGTGTCACTGTAACTGTATGGGCATAAGAATTGCTGTCCAAACTTGCATTTTTCCATTCCCTGCCATTGCTTGTGATAGATAGATATATGTATAGTTGAATGTCATAGAATGTCCTCACCTGAAGCCATTTGTTAAGCGTTCAGTCCTGCTGCGAGTGCTAAAAGCTTTTCCACTTTGTCACCAAGATTTCCTCTTTTAGTTTAAGCTAAACAGACAGCAAAGCATTTCAGAATGTTTATGGAAAAGTTGTTGTAGCTGACATTTTATTTTAGCAAGACATGAATATTTAGTCGAGCAGGACCACTCACAAAAGAAACATGAAATTGCTTCTCATGATTTAAAGCTTCACTAATCAATTTGTTTGTATTAACGATGGATCCAATGACGGTGTGTGATGTGAAAGAGGTCACTCGTAGTGATGAACTCACAGATGATTATGACCTGACTCTGCAGTTCCCCTCAGCTCCATGAAGCACTATAGAGTCTTTCAGCTCATTGTTTTGGTTTTAGGGCCCGCAACTTCACTGTTTTGTTTTACCATCACTGCTCTCATCAGCGTCGTTTCCTGCAGATTTCAGTGAAAAAGCTCTGACCCATGACTTAAATAAGTCAAGTTAAATGGTAATGTTGCTACATTTCTGCTGAATGTGTAAAAAGTCAACTCTTCTCCAACACGGTCGACGCAGCTTTATACGGTAAAAATATGCCGTATTGGCCCGAATATAAGACAATATTTTTTTCTTTAAATTACATTTGTAAAAGTGAGGTTTGTCTTATATTTCCAATTACATATTCACAAAATCAGATATTCTATTTGGAATGGAGTACCACTGTAACACAGAGTCCTACAGAGAGTGTTGCATTATGGGTTATTAGTCTTAATGTTGCTAAGTGACTGAGTCAATAGTGAGTCTGTTCGAATCAGTAGGCACTAAAAGTGTTTTGTTAGTCCAGTTTAATCTATAGGAGTGTCTGAAGGCTGAGGCGCCCGGTAGCTTACCTGGTAGAGTGTGTACCACATTAAGGCTCCTAACCACAGTGGCTCGGGCCCTTTGCTGCATGTCATCCCCTCTTTCTCCCTCTGTCCTACCTTTCCCCTCTCTGCTGCCGTCACTCTACAATAAAAGGCAAAGAATACCGAAAAAAAAGGAGTGTCTGAAGGCTCGTGCAGTGTGTTTTACACATCCAGTGTGAGGAAATACACTCATGACGAATGAAAACGAGCCCTAAGCATCTCCCACAGACCGTGGACTGAATCATCTGTCAAGCAGGCAAGATTTACTGCTATCACAGATGATGAGGAAGTCAAACAGACAAAAAGAAAATGCTAACTGCCGGTGAAAGTAATTTTGCCTGCTTCAAAAGCCTGAAAGGAGGGTAGTTCTGCGACATGCTACACAAATGTGGGATTTACGTTCTGCTTTAATGGTGTTAGTTCATGTTTCACTTCTACCAGAGAAAAGGCTTTAAGCATGAGCAATCCCTTTTCCTTGGATTAATAGTATCTCAGGGAATCTTTCCCAATATGATTAGAGTGAAAGTGTGTTGTAGGTTCAAATACCCTTTTTCCAAATACAGCTGTTGGAAAAGGGGGAGTCAACAGGGTCGACTTATATTTTAACCAATGCTTGTCCCAAGTAGCAACAATCAACAAATCTGTTCTTGCATTTAATCATGTCAAGACCTGAAAGGTCAGTTTTCCATTTGTTGGTCTTAGTTCTATAGTAACATTATTGGTTAATTTTGAATTCCAGATAAAACGTGCATATACATGTGAGGTTCTTAATAGCTTCCTGTCATGGAAGTTAAATTTAACTCTGACTGGAGTGTCCCACCAAAAATAGACAGCTCATTAGAATAACACATTTTTGCACATTTCCTGTCTCACCAGAGAAAATTTTGGTATTTAATGTTGCAGTTCTGACAACAAAATGTTGTGATGCAAAGCAGGCTGGGGTCATTCAACCACAAAGAATGCCAAAAGAAGTCTGTGCATGTCTGCTTGGTTTTGCCTGTTTTTAAATAATTTAATCACATTAGATGGATTAGGATGCCCATGCTAAAATGGGCTTCCAATCTACAAAACCAGGTGGGACTAGTCGTACATCAAACAACTTTCTTAAAACTCACAGATGCACACACACCATTAAAAACATTTTGATGAGAGTAATAGCAGTCACAACCTTGAATCTCTGTGTCAGATAATTAAAGACCTGTGAATAGGCTTTGCTTCTACCTACCAATTCCTCATTAGCATTTAATATGAAAAGAACTAAGCATTAACATTTTAGCATCTTCCAGCACACAGAGAATTATTCTAATAGGTTAAAATCCCATTTGAGTCCAATTATGCCTTTGCCATTTGATTCAAGTGTCGAAAAGCTTACCAGTCAAGTGTAACAGGGGTAATGAGCTGAAGCCTCCATTTTAGCTTGTTAGAGATTTCACAGGCCTCTAAACAATGAGGAGGATATAGACATGGAACTGCAATCATGGGATCTCCTGAATGCAAAGTGATAGTGATCTTGCATTGTTATCATGGTGGTGCTGCTGTTCATAAAATCCTGAATCCAGCATCCCATTGATGTTTCCTTGTGTACACTATTTAGGGATATAAAGAGAACCTATACAGTATAATATTGCTCATATGTGTATTTCCGTTTTGCTGCCATAAAAGATAAGGTTACTGGTTTAACTAAGGGGGAAATACAACCTCGCTGGCTTTTTAAAAAATATTTTCCTTGTCTCTACTGCCTTCTGCATGGACAGGTGGAATAATATGACTTGATAACATGTTCCCCTTAGGCTACTGCTCATTTCCATCACCAAATAGAGCAATACAACAATAGATTTCATGTGATAACAAAGAAGTATAATGGTGTGTGCGTGAAATTATTTGTTTTTCCTCTCCAGGCGGGAAAACCAACCCAGAGAAATCAATTTGCAGGTTTCGCGGTAACCTAAGACATATTGAACTCCTATACAGAATAATTTCTTCAGGTAATACAGAGACAGTGTCCCAGAGAAAAAACAGGCGGCATTTTCAACCTCAAATGAAAAATTAAACAGAAAGTACAGCCCCCCCCCCAAAAAAATGACAAAATTGATTCTACTCTTTCAGGATCAGTAGGACGTACTCAGCTACAAAATTAACACATTAACACTTGTAGGTCTTCCATTTCAGATAACGTCTAAAGCCCATCTACCCCATGTAAGTATAAGCTTTCAAGCTGCAAACCGCTTGGTTCATGGTTGATTTGGCTTTTTTGAAGCTCCAGGGAGGGCATTTCTGGCATCAAAGTGTATCTCTATGTGAAGAGGTCAGGACTGCATCCATTACACAGATGCAACATGTGAACCATGAAAGAAACAAAAAGGTTGATTTCCTACCTTTTGATGTCAAGAGGCCTTTTGTGCAATGCTCATTGCTACTATTCTTGTTAGGTATGGTTCAGCTGCTTCTCCGCCCTTGTGTTTTCCCCACCCTGTGTTCCATGTTTGCGAGTACCTGCTCCTGCCTCTCTAGAAACAGGGTCATGGGGGCGTGGCTGCCTGCTCTGCTGTCTGCACACATGAAGTTCATTCATCATCACCGTCATCATCTCCCTGCAGTGCTTAAATGCCTGGTTCTCCTCACCAGCCATCGCCAGATCTTACCGTTTACCTCCGTGTTATCAACAGCAGGCTGAACGAAGCATTTGACCAAGTGTATTCTGTGCCAGGTTCTGATCAAGTGTTTATTTTGTGCTACAGATTCACCGTTGCCTCGGACAAGCTCTCCACTGCAGCAACCACACTCCTCTTCTTCACTCACCTGGGTCACAACTACGCCAAGCTCCACTCATTCGGTTCTCAGCCACGCTGCTGCTCCCACTACACTCGGTCCAGGTATCTCTGTTATTAAACCAAATTACCTTTATTCTCCTGTCTCCGAGTTCTGTGTCTGGGCCCTGAATACTGAATCTTAACAATTCTATTTTCTTTTATAAAAAAAGGACTTGCAACCATCCATAACCTGAGGATATTACTGAGCCTATAAGCAGGAAAACACCCAAACAAAGGTCACTCTGTCTGATACGTACGCAGCAAAACTGGTGACGTAAAGCACAATGAGTGGCAGTGATGGAGCGCTACTTACCTGCTCTCAGGAACAGCTTTTGACATGACTGCTGTGTGGAACTACTAACTGCAATACAGATCCCTCCTCGATCCATGCTCTTCTGAGGTTTGGGACGGGCTTCAAGATGGCGTACCAGAACGACTTCCGGTTCAAGTGTGGATTGAGGAGCAAGGAAATATCAAATAAGAGACACGTGCCCCATAAATGTCCATACCAAGAGATGACTCAGTCTGGACCAAAATGGTGGCTCAACTAACCAACCAGCACACTGCAAGCATGGCTAAAAATCAATCAATCACTGCTCAATCAATATAACAATAAAAACAAAGTTACTCAATATTGAACTAAATAACTTATAATCACCTAGTTCACATGTAATCTGCCACAAGTGATCCAGTTCTTATTGGAACAGCAAGTTCCAGCTGGAAAGATGTAAAGGAGCCCTTTTTATGAGACTTTCAGCAAACTGAAAAAAAGTGTCCTTTATCCATCTGCTTTGACTAAAATAGACAGACATGACAAATGCCACAGAACAAGACCGAAACAGACGCCAGGTAGACAGCCTCAAAATATCCTTGAGTAAATCTCCTGCATACTGAGCTGCACATCAGAAATATACTGCCTTTCTTTGCTTGTTATTGATTTTGCAATGCACTTTGTTTACCAGCTGTAGCACACAATACACAGTTCTATCTAATTACTGTATAGATCGTGCATCACCAGCTCTCCTCAAAAGGTAGGATTAGTCCTGGCAGGTCCATGCTGCTTTTGTAACGGCGGCCAGAGCGAAGGTCAGTCTTTGTTTACTCCCTGACTTTTTAAGCACTACAAACTGACTCGTGTATCAATTACACTATTAAAATTGATTTTCTCAAAATATACTGAAGTACCCTCTGCTGAGGCTCTGTAACTCTTTCTGCTGGGGTAGCTGCTCCTAGGATCATTAGTAATAATATTTCAGATGTAATCACTAGGAGGCTATTATTGAACACCATTGTCACATTGGCGGGAGAATAAAATCATAATTAGGCACATAATTTCCAGGACAGAAATGTGACAAATGTTTAATGGATTGTCTGAGCATGAGAAGAGAAGACACTGAGGGTTTTTCTCGTCTTTCAGGAAAAAAAATAGCGCTTAAACAGCAAATACATTTGAAAAGAACAAACTGGAGGAACAGGGGGTGCTTCTTTCGATTAAACCCTTTAGCTATAAGGCAGTGCAAAATGCGTTTGGTGAATATTTTATTGTGAAGCTTTATTGATAAAAATGACTTGCCCCCAGCACCGCACCTAAACATCTGCAGGGGAGCTGCAGAGAAGCAGAAACGACAGTTGAAAAGCAAATAAATTCCCTGCCTGTTTATGTGTCAGGTGTAAGGTCAAATCATTCGCCAGAGACAGACAGAGCATCACTATGGAGAGAAAATTAAGAAAGTCACATCAGCTGGTTAAACATATTTGAATGAAGAACGCATGCCAGCCGTCTACTTTGCTCAAAATGTCTTAATGTGTTGGGATACAGAACATGCAGCTACGTGCAACATGAAAACTGATGTTGATACAACACAGTGAGAGATTTAATCTAATTCACAAAGAACTGAGAAATCATTCTTTGCACTACACGCTTCCCAGCTGCGAGCATGTAGGCAAATAAAATGAAATAACCAGTAACACTTCACTAATACTTCACAAAAGATCTTCCAGCGTGGCATCTAGGGCAAGCAGATTTAACGTACGGTATATGAAATTGTGGGTATTCACATTAAAGCTATGCACACTACATTTTCATTAGTAAGGCCATTGAGAATCTAATTAAAAATATCTACAATTCAGTTTTGCATCACCATACAACTTAATGGTTAATTCTCATTTTTCACAATGTAAATAGAGATAGAGATTAAAGAATTTGACTAAATATTAAATCAAAATTCTCTATGGAGGCGTCTGGCGGTTATGATGTTAGTGACTGAGAGTGTTTAAGATGCATACCACCATGACTACAACATCCTAGTTTGAATCCGGCCCCGGGACCCTGTTCGTCCTCTCTCTTTTCCCTCGTTTCCTGTCACCTCTCGACAACCACTGTCAAATAAACGATAAATGAACCCCCCAAAAATGCCAAAAGAAGATGTACTATATATCGGTATGTGAAACCCATGGCAACAAATGATAAAATAGCATAACAGTATCTGGGACATCACTGTGGATAAGGATTTCTGACTAATCAAAATCTATTTAGGAGATGTCTCAAATTATCGCTCCTAACAGTCAGAGTGTAATTGTATGTATCTTGAGGATATCGGACTGGTCACATTGTAATTAGGACTTGTCAAAATGCATTTGCAGATGGTAAAAATGTAATTACATATAGCCAAGTGAAATCGTGTATAGTATATGTTAACTCTGCTCTCATGAAAACCCTAAATCAAACGCCTGAGAAGGGAAAATCTGAGAATTTTAACTTAATCCTCAACTTGTTTCTTAAACTGTAAATGAAAAAAGATCAACTGAGCTGAAAAATGTCAATTACAGGTCAAGTAATTTACAGGTCATAGTGTGCACTCATTAACGAAAAGCCACTTCCCAGGTCCTCAGTTCAACAAGGACCTAATTAAAGTAGCACCATCAGCACATGTAGACTCTCTCCCCTGTGACAGTCGCACAAACAACAGCAGCAAATTACAACACAATAAATGATTTTCCATCATATAGTGGTAGTTTCTGTATCTATGGAGGCACAACGTTTTGATGACATTTGCTCGTGCTGCCACCTGTCCCTATAGATCAATACAGTAATGGAACTCCTTGGCAAGATGGCACACCACAATGCAGCTTTCCCTTTCATTTTATCCCCACACACTTCATAACAAAGTTGCCGGCATAAGTTAGCCATGACAGTCTCTTCAATTACGTGACACTGGCGAAGAAAGTGACGTGATGGATTGGTATCAAATCTCTGAGGAGCCACAAGGCGGACAGAAAGCGCGGGTTGCTCATCTGTCAACAATCTCAATTAAAGAGTGTACAGATGGAGGCACCCTGCTCTTTCATGCAGCGCTTTGAAAACAACAACAAGGGTCTCTCTTCCACGACGGTGGGCCAGATCCCATTTTAACAAAGAGAAAACTATGTATTCATATGAGCCGGATTGGTCCATTCATCAGCAGGGGGGGAGGGGGTCAAATTGAAAACTGACATTTAGAGCCTCTGCTCACTGGCACTGATATGAACTATAGCAAATGACAAATTGTTTGTATCAGGCCTGTCCCTGCGTGAAGCCTCTGATAATGTTTAGGGTCGAAACTGGCACCCTTGACATTTCGCTGAAAGGTCAGGTTTCGTGTTCATTAATGCTCCCTTTTTACATACAGCCAGCAGAGGGGATGAGGATTATTGTAATAATCTGGGTTTGCGCCAAGTCATGAATGCTGCGTTACTTGTTTTGACTCCTCTCAATATGAGAACACACAGAGTCGTGCACGGCAGCGACAGACCGTCAGGAGCAAGATCACAGGAAGGTTGTGCTGAGGAGGTCTGCTGATTCAAATAACTCTTTTGTGCCTCTGTACAAGCTCTCAAATAGTCGATTTGATTAGGAAATAAACGACCTTGCAGCCGTCGCCTTAAATTTCAACCAAATGGTTAAAAAAGTATTACAATAACATGCAAACCTCATCACTCTCTCTCTGCGTGTGTCAGAAGATCTATGGCAATTTCCAGGAAGCATCCAGGATTCATTTGGTTCAGTAGCAGGGTGTCCGTTTACAGCTGAGTTACAAAATCTGTAATTCATTTAACGTCTGCACCAGACAAATTAGTATCTCGGATCCTGAGCTAATAAGCTTGAAGCGGCAGCGATGTGTACACAGTCCTACATTATTGCCACATTCTACAAAAAAAACATGCATTGGCAAATCAGGAAGAGTCGGATTAAGTCTTCAACTATCATCATAAACAGCACTGTTTTCCAGCGGTTCAGGATGGAAATCTAACCTGCCGCAGCGTTTCACTTCATGTTGCCCCGATAAGGATTCTGAATTTCAACAGAAGACGCTGGTGTTTAAAACCCGCATTGACGAGAAAGAGGCAGAGGAGAAAATGGCCAAATCATAAGGTCAAACTGAGGCCTCATGGCCCCCATGAAGTTCCTGCCCTGCATGGTGCCAATTCCATTAGTCAAATTATGACACAAACATGGGGTCATGTCATAGTCCGGTCGGAAGACTTAACACTTTAGGCTGCACGCTGAGTGGAGCTCATCAACATTTAAAATGTATATTGGATGTATGTCGGTTCAAGGAAAACCGCGAGCCAGCCGACTTCAAAGTTTGCTCCCCTGAGCCTCTGCGCTTCCTTGTCGCGGCGAGACGCCATTGGCCAGTTAAGAGACGCATTTACATTTTAGTGGTCGAGACTCTGCGTCAATCATCCAGGGGGCGGGCCGAAGACGTCTACGAGGAAATAGAGCTCCAGATCCCAAAGGCGGCCACTTTTATTGCCGCTGCGCGAAGACAAACGTGTCGAAGCGCAAATGTACGGCGCCGTGTTTGTCCTGGCGCTCGTCGCCTTAACCTGTCCTGCTGCCGAGGCGCTGGACAACGGCCTCGCCCTGACGCCCACGATGGGCTGGCTGCACTGGGAGCGGTTCATGTGTAACACCGACTGTGACAACGACCCCAACAACTGCATCAGGTAAGAGGCGTCAGGTGGCGCCGACGTGACGCACTCTGACGTTGTCCTGCGAGCCACAACGCCAAGGGAAGCAGCCACGTCGGCGCTGTGAACACCTCTTTCTAAAATGTCTGTTCTCAAAAGTACATACGAGCAATTTAACGCATATGAACGCTCTAAAAAAAAAAAAAATGTAGGCCTACTATACTATAAACGAGTCACGTGGGGTCCCCTGTGTACAAGAAGTGACGCACAGTAAATCAACACCTATGACCACTTACAGTATCTGGTAGTTAAAAGCGCAAAGTCATTCATGGTCACGTGTAACAAATATTTTGCATTTAGAATGTTTGTTCCACGTAATTATGACACACATCTTGCAAGTATGAGATCTTTACTTCATAATCACAGTGATGTGATTGTGAAAGCAGTGGACATTTGATAAGACGGCATCATAATGACACTGCTTGATTTAATCTGCCTTTATTTGTTCTCTGGATTGAGGCACTGGGAGATATCGATGTGTAATGTAATAACCTAAATTTTGCCAAGCACGTTGTCAATAAGGAGCATAAATGTCTGCACACATTCCAGATGAGTTAAACACAAAATCTGTAAGATAATAAGGTCATGTACAGGGATGGACAGGATTCATTAGATACAATAGAAAATAGAGTCAGTAATAACAGACAAGGTTTCAGAAGATGAAAATAATAGATAAGAGAAACCTGGATTACCCATTATTTTCTCAATTAATAGATGAATCATTTGGTCTGTAAAACATCAGTGTGTCTTACAACCCAAGGTGACGTCATCAAAAGTCTTATCTTGTTTGACTGAGTGTCAAAACCCAAAGATGCTCGATTTACTATCATGTGAAACAAGCAAGTGCAGCACATCCACTGATAAAGGCGCATCTGGAAAATATTTTTGCTTGAAAATTAAGACGGTTAACTGATCAAAATAGTTGCTGATTAATTCAGCAAATGGCTAATCGATTCAGCTCTCAAAAGTTCCTGTGCGCAGCAATTTTGTTTCCCAGAGAGGCCTGGCCAACAAAGCGTTGACACCAAACGTCAGTTGAGTGAATTGTTGTTGCATTCAGTCAGTTGCCAATGAACAATAGAAAAACGGGCGTCTGTTTTTATGAAAATAGCGTGTATTTGTGTCTGCCATATTGGTCTTGCACGTGACACTGAACACTGGCATCGAACTGATGTTATCTGCCCCGCCTGTCTTCTCCTGTTGCCCTGGCAGTGAGCTTCTGTACATGCAGATGGCAGATGTGATGGTGAAGGAGGGCTGGAAAGAGGCCGGTTACGAGTACGTCTGCATCGACGACTGCTGGCCTTCCCAGCAGCGCGATGCCCAGGGCCGCCTGCAGGCCGACCCCAAAAGATTCCCGGGGGGCATCAAGAAACTGGCCAACTATGTGAGTAGTAGGTTTGGAAGAGGCATGCAGAGTCTGGGTGTGAATTAACTATCAATGCCATAATTCCTCCATAGACCTCAAAGAGGGAGGAGTTCAGATAGACCTAAGGAAAGTGAGAAATACTTTAATTCCACTAGCTGGAAGGAGCAAAGTGCTAGTTTTTATTATAGGTTCCAGTCTTTGGCCTTCATTCTGAATAGAATACCACGGATGTAATTCCATGGGGTGCAGTGTTAACAAACATGTGGTGCAACGCATCTAAGTTTGGAAGTCTTTGACAGATAAAAGGTTTGGGAACGCCTGGTTAAATAACTGTAGAAGCAAAAGTGATTACATATTCACTGTACATCCATCTGAGCCGACCTGCAATTATTTACATAATAAAGGGGGAGAGGACCAGATGTGGGACCCAGATTTCACACGGGTAGAAAATCAGCCCCGGGAGCCAGGAGAGATAAGTGGGCATATATTGTCTTAGGTAGGAGTATGCTGCCGTTCACCCTCTCTGCTACAGTCGCAGTAGAGAGGCGCTCTCGGCCACTATGACAGGCTGATTCCTGCACAGGCAGCTTAAAAAGTGATATATTTATTTGATATATAAAGATATATATTTAGGCCCACTAAGGCAGAGCTGTGCCCCGCAACAGAAACATCAGGTTGTTAGCTGTGCAACATCGCCACCTACTGGTACATGGCCACAAATTGCCGAGAACAAAGCTGCAGTCGGTACTTCTTGTTTTAACGAAATTAATTAATTCTAATATATTTGTTGTTGTTAAGGTCCATTCTAAGGGACTGAAGCTGGGTATCTATGCAGATGTGGGGAAAAACACCTGCGCTGGATACCCTGGCAGTCTGGGTTACTATGAGACAGATGCTCAGACGTTTGCTGACTGGGACGTGGATCTACTCAAATTTGATGGCTGCTATATGGACTGGACCCTGCTGGGGGAAGGTGAGCTTTCAGTTCTAAAGTTTAATACACAATTATTAGAACATGGCGATGCTGGTCTCCACATTAACTGTTAGCTTAGTCCCTGATTACTATTTACTTCACCTAAAGAAAATATGACTTAAGGAGGCCCAATGATATTTATTTAAATAAACTTGATATGTTCACGACTTAACATTTAAAGTACATCTTTCTGAATGCCCTGGGTCCATGTTTTTGGTTCTCCTCGCATGCAGAACCTCCAGGGACCCAATAGAGGTGTTGCGTGGAGTTTGATCTAACAGTTTATGATTTGTTCTGGTTAAGGCTACGTGAACATGTCAAAAGCACTGAACAAAACCGGCAAGAGTATCCTGTACTCCTGCGAGTGGCCTTTGTATGAGTGGCCTTTCCAACAGGTGAGAGAGATGACATTGTTTGTCTTTACCACACTTGAAATTAGAGCTGCAACAGAACTGTTGATTTAATAATTTTTTTAAGCAGAAATTCTAATCACTCGATGGTTCCAGCTACCCCAATGTGAGGATTTGATGCTTTTCTTTGTCATTTTATGTTGCATTCATTAAGTAGACGCTTTTGACCAAAGCTACTTACAATATATGCATTCAAACCACGTAGGAGCTAGATATCATCCATAATTTGGTGTATCCCTTTAAAACAAATAACTAAAGCTATGTTCAGTGCTACAGTGCAAGTGCTTAGAGACAGGAACTTATTTTCTCACATTCTGTAGACTAAACAATTACTCGATTAACCAAGAAAATAATAGATTAATTGATAATGAAAATGATCTTTAGTTGTAGCCCTACTTTAAATCTCAACATACATTATTGATCTCTGGTTTATTTTCTGCCCACAGTAAAAACAAATATAAAATTAATGATCATCAGCTGCATGATGACACCATACATCATGTTACACGACATTAAAGAGCACCTCTGTGCCTGCAGCCCAACTACACAGCCATTCGTGAGACGTGTAACCACTGGCGCAACTTTGCCGACGTGTACGACTCATGGAGCTCTGTCAAGTCCATCTTTGACTGGACGGCTTCCCATCAAGACATCATTGTCCCCTCCGCCGGACCTGGGGGCTGGAACGACCCCGATATGGTACTCTGCTCTAACACACTCCTCTCTTTGGCCTAAAACTAAGCATAGAACCGGTGGCCTTCAAGTACCAAACGGTTTAATTAGCATTTTAAAAACTTCACTGACCCACATGCAACATTTTCAACACCGAGTGCAGATGTTTTTCTGGAGGTCTGCTGGCACTTAAAGGGAATAGTTCGACATTTTGGGAAAGCAGCTTGCTCTCTTTTTTGCAGAGAGCTCGAAGAGAAGATTGATACCACTTTTACAGTCATGAGTGGTAAGGATCATCTATTGGCAAGAACACAAATAAGCATTTTTTCCCCAAAATGTCAAAGCATTTCTTTTAAAATTCACGTTAGTTGAGGCTCTTGTATTCACATCTTTTCTTTAAACAGCCTATAGTTTTAAGTGCATTATGAAACAGTAGTTCCAGTACAGTAGCAGCATCCACTCCTATAAAGGGTTGAACTGAATGCATGTTAAAACAGCCAAGTATACAAAACACACTATCGTGTAAAGAACATAAGACATTTCTTCTAACTTGTTGATGCACTGTATACTGTCAGTAAACCTAGATTGCCCTGTTATTTACATATTCATGACACTGGTCCATTTCTCTAGCTCGTGATTGGGAACTTTGGCTTGAGTCATGACCAGCAGGAGTCTCAGATGGCATTATGGGCCATAATGGCAGCTCCTCTACTCATGTCCAATGATCTGAGGGACATTTGTCCTCGCTCCAAGGAGCTGCTGCAGAACAGAGACATCATAGCCATCAGCCAGGACCCACTGGGCAAGCAAGGATACCGCACTGCCAAGGTGGGTGGAGAGGTGACACAGAGCATCCGTCAGCATTTATAGTACGTTTAGTTTCTGTATAGAAATGCTAAATGCTTTGTAGTCAATTTGGAAGACATTTTAGGAAAAAATCTTGATTAAATCAATGTGGGTGACATTAAAGTAGTTACTGGGTAAAGTACTATCTGGTGTCAAGAGAAAACATACTTGCTCTACAGGTGGACAGTTTTGAAGTGTGGGAGAGGCCTTTGTTTAAGAACAGACTGGCAATCGCCGTGCTGAACAAGGAAGAGATCGGTGGTCCCCGACGTTTTGTCATCAATGTGGTTCCCAGCTGGAAGATCTGTGACCCCCAGTGCAACGTCACACTGATCCTGCCTCAGTACAAAGAAATGGGCGTTCAGACTCTACACAGCCAAATGGTTCTGTCTGTCAACCCTTCCGGCACTGTTCTGTTGACAGTCACTCCCAGCAGCAGCAACTTCAATAGATTTCACAAGATGTACGGGCAGAACATGTCCAGTAAACACAAGCATGCCACCATTTTGTAGTCCTACGGTGGTTATCCACTTCTGCTGCAGACCTTTCTAAAATGTGAATGTCTACATTTAAAAAGAGAAGTGTAGTTTACTTGAATTAGCTTTGATACAATGATTATGGTTTACCTACTTTTTTTTTTATCATGTTGATTAAATCACTGGAAAATGTTTTGCACACCAATTGATTTTAAACTATATTGAGAAATCTTAAATTTTGCACATCTGACAAGTATAGTGAAACAGGCAAAGAAAGGCCAAACTCCAAAGTATGTTTTAGTACATTTAATGAAAATAGTGACAACTTCCTCCAGAAGACTGAGCCACAATTTAGAACTGGATGACCTGGCCCTGTAAGAGAAGAAATACAAACTTCAGTTAAAATGATCAGATGTGTAAATGATCGATGGTTCACTCTAAATGCTGCTGGAATTGATCATATCTACTATGGAGAATTATGAACTTCTGTATTGTATTCAAATAAAGATGTTTTGGAACCGTTTGATTAACAGGTTTTCTTCACATTTGTGTCTTAACTCAACAAGAGTCCTATCATGTAGAACATCTTTGCCATCTTCCAAACATTTTGGGGGACCTTTGAACTGTGGGGTTTAATAATGAAACCCAATTAGATAAATATGCTACTATGCTACATAGGAGTTGTCCATTCACCTTATTAGAAAAACCGCACTTGTCAAAGAGTACGATCCACCATAAGCTTATCCTCATGACATTACACTTTAATTAAACTAGAAATTACATTTTTCTTCAGTCCTCTGCGGGGCTGTGTGGGTTAATGGAATAATGGCTTAGCAATGGCTGTTGGTTTTGCATTTTAGTACTATGGTGCTACAGGAATTACAGTTACACCACATTAAGACCGAGTTTACCCTGAAATTATGTCCTTGATTGACCCCTTCCCTACCTTCAGCTCACAAGAATTTATAGCTAAGTGTAAGATTAAAAGCGAAACCAAGTCAACTAAAATGTTGTCAATTTACTGCACATATGTGTACATAAATGCAGTATCAAGCCAGAAAAAATTCAATCTGAGCAATTTTCTAAATGTTAAGTGTTTGTATTATTATTATCCTATGTTGATGTATTAACTCTATTTAGATTGGGTTGTGGAACTGAATATATTGATTACTGATTCCTCCGTATACAGGAGGTAACATAAGATAAATGCTAAAATGCAAAACAGGCCTGCAAATAGTTTAGGGAAACTTAATGGATTGCATTTTATGGTTCATGAAAAAAAGAAAATGCCACAGTTGAGCCCTATAGACCTCACCTACAGTGACATGATTCCAATCAAAATGCATTGAACGCCACATCAAACACAAAAAACCCTGTTGAATCACCCAACACAAAATACACGTGGGTCAAACAACATATACTATTTATTTTTAATTCCGCATTCTAATGGGGCATTTGGGGCACACTGGCCAGCATCCGTCACACTCAAATTTGTTTCCTCATCGTTTGTTCCTGCCTCTTTAATGTGTCAATTTCTTCAACTCACTATCCTTATGGAAATGCTTATTTTTAAGCATAACAATTGTTAAGAGTTGTGTTGAATACAATCTAAATTAATTCCATTCTGTAAGAGAAAATCCAAATAAGAGTGCTTTCTGTACAGACGTACTGTTTAAGTTCCATTTCACCCTAATTTATCAAAATCTAACATGAATCCGATGTATGTTTTTTTTCTGGATCATTTTGCACCTTCCAAATCAAATTTAAAGTTGTTTTTTTTTTAATTGTGATGCCCAGCGTAATGTGAGCAGGCTTTCAAAATGTCAAAAGATACCATGATATATTTGAAACATTTTAAGTGAATTGTTAAGACATGACTGGAATATCTAGATTATTTCATTTTCTGTGGTTGAGTCATCAGACCCACAACACCCAATAACCTTACCCTGCCTACTAAATATAGCTCAAGTGAGACAACTTTGCATCCACAGGTAGAGCACACGGTTAAGCCACAGAGGATTTAGGAATGCTCTTGGGGTGCTCTGCATAGATTTATGACCGGACACATCACACTACAATCCAGAAAGCATTAAAGCACTCTGAAATGTACATGTAAACCCACGGAGCACGGCGCACTGAAGGAAGGCACATGCAGACATTACCAAATAAAGATGACATCAATGACCCCTACCTTTCTCTTCTTGTCACCACCCAACTCGAAGTGCTTGCATCTCTTGATGGCCAGCATTCTCTTGGATCTGCAGTTGGGCTCCACACACTCAAGCCTCAACACAATCTTCTTTGTGGTCTTAGCCTAGGAAAAAAAAAAAAGACAGTACATCATTGGGACTAATTTAAAAACGCAAACACACAATACTTGACATGATCGAACAGCACTAGAAAGCTGAGCATACCTTCTTTCTGAAAATGGGCTTCGTCTGACCACCATACCCACTCTGCTTTCTGTCGTATCTCCTCTTACCTGCGGATCACATACAGTTGAGCTACATTTTATGATACAGCTCATCCCCCACAGTATATAGTCCCCTCATTAAGAAAGGACTATTTATATTTACCCTGTGCATAGAGGGAATCCTTTCCCTTCTTGTACTGGGTAACTTTGTGGGGTTGGTGCTTCTTGCACTTCTTGCAGTAGGTCCTGCGGGTCTTCGGGACGTTCACCTGGACAACACAGATGTACTTTCATCACATTAGCAAGAAATAAAACTGGTGACAGAATTGACATAATACAAAACCCAGTCTGCGAGTCTTGCTGACATTCAATGGAGTCAATTCGGCAACATGGCTATACGTGGAGAACCATGGCACGGCTTCGTGTTACACTGACACATGATAAAAACATGCCGTGAAGAGAACGAGGACTCGTGTTGGCCATGTTAACTGTTAGCGCCCAGCTCACGGCAAATGCAGCTGACGTGAGCTAGCAAGCTAGCATGTTAGCATTGCAGCTATTCCACGTAAATTCAGTGCGAAACGGGGAGTGTAAACATGTGACGGTGGAACGTTAAAACGTGAAAAGGCGGTTGTTTGCCACAACGGCCACTTCGACTGACATTTCACTTTAGATCTACTTAAAAGAAAAGAAATGCCGGTTGGAAGTGTGCTACCAGCGGCATTTCACCACTAACACAGCAAGTATTGCTAAATGACAATTTAACAGCGTAAAATGTTCACGCCGTGGCTAATATTACCATCGTTGTGTGCGTCAAAGCATTGTTCACATATCTGATTCAACTAGACGCAGTAATGGCTCCTTAATAGGCAAGATTGAGCTTGATTCTATACAGTGTAATAATTTCATACCATGGCTCCGACCCGATGCAGAGGAAAAGAGGAAGACAGAGGCCGGAAGAAGTCCCTAATGTAGACCCCAGCGGTGTACAGGCTGCACAGACTGCCCCCCAGCGGCGGGACATTTCAGGAGGCCAAAAGCTACAAACAACCAGCAAACCAAACAGCTAATAATTTATTTAAATGCAAAGAGCTATACATTTACTATTTGTAAAAACGATGAGCAGACTTTCTAATGCCTGCAGAAGTTATTAGTTTGAAGTTTTTTCTTTATCTTATGTCCCTGCAATCATAGATATATATATATCTGCCTGCAATACTCAAATTGGTGTTTAAGAGTTTAGCTATATGCAGTACACAAATGTGGTCCTGTGTTAATGTTTAGCCTGCTTCCACTTATCACCAAAACTGTCCAAAGGGCTGATATGAAAATGAGCAGGAAGAAAAAGAGGAAGTAAGCAGAGTCGATTCCTCTCTGTGGGTGGGTTTAAGTTTCTTGCATCACAGACTAACTAACATTTTATGGAAGGCAAGAAACTGTGACAAAGGTTCATGCCACTAAGCCTCAGCATCTGCATCTGACATTTTTGGGTGTCTGGGTAAGTGAGAACACTCTTTGTATGTAGCCTGTAAGGTCAAGAAGTATTTTTAGCCATGTGTACCAGCTTCGTGAATGCATTTCATTTGAAAAACTGGACAAAAGTGGTAGTGAGTATTGCGTAGATTTGTGCAAGTACTGAACTGAAACTTACAGATATTCAGTGTTTATACAAATCCTAAATGAAGTGTTTACTCACAATAACACTACAAATACAAATCAAATCATGGTGACATTATCTGCTAAAATGCAAAGCTCTTACACTTGTTTCTGAATCTTTAGTTGACAATGATGGACTATGGTGTATTCTGCTGATGTACTTTGCAGTGATGAGAAGGTATTTCATGTAAACCTTTTGTATAGATACATCTTGCAGCACTAGAGTGGTTTAGATGATGGGGTTATAATCAGATAGTAGTTTTATGTGGCTATAATCTGCATGACAGATGTTTTTGAATTAGTGAGCTCTTTTATACATTGCAATTTCAGAGGTTTCCCTAAAATGACCTTTATTTACATGCATCACAGGAAAAGTACTCTGAAAATGTACCTCTACTAGAACACCACTTGAACCATGTTAAATCGATGTGGAAGAGAAATTCTTTGTGGTTAGATGTAACTCTTAAGTCTTGTACTCACTCTCACTGTCTCTTTCTTTTTCACTCAGACACACGTACACACTTTTATTTATTTTTTTTGCATATACCACTTATCTGTCAGGAAACATCAGGAAAGAGCATCTTGACAGGTTCCTGTTAAACTGAGTCTCTCACAATGCGGTTGTGTTTGCTGTGTCATACATACAGAATAATTAATTGCATTCCATCCAAATACACATGTTCATTAGTGTTTGTAACTTGAATAACTTGAATTCATGCAATGTCATTTGAAAACATGTTACTCTGCCCTGCATGCACTGAGGTAGTGACACAGTTGGCGATATATACAGGTAACAAAGATCAGTTGCCCATCACTCTGACAGCTACACAAGTCAGAAATGGTGAAAATATATTCAAACATATGTTATCTTGTGATCAGATGATTCTATGAGATTAAAATAGTTATCAGTTTTTGAGCCAAATTTCATATTGTACATTGTACATAGTTGTCAGTGTGTATGTCAGGAAGTGATGCATAACAGCATGCATCACAGGTATGTAACATACATTTTAGAGAGAGATCATATCAGGTGGAATGCTGCGGGGCACTGAGTCTCTTCTCCCTTCATATTGCAGTAAAACACTGATGCAACTTCCCTATAAGTTCGTGTGTCAGCCACCATGAGTCAACACCCTAAAACAAATCTCCTCTTGGTAGCCACAATACAGCGAAGTACGTATAAACACAGTTTCAGTCGACTGGCTCCAATCGATCAGAGGGAAAGAGAGAGGGGATGGTAAATCAGACTTTTGATTATCTACAGAGTGTGTTGACTCAGGTTAGTGATGTGAGAAAACATTAAGGTGGTGACGAATGAGGAATGAATAAACAATGTTTCACAGAATGGGGAACAATGCTGTCTGCTCATGACACCCGTCGGTATTGTCAGTCTAGTTCGAATAAATGTCACAGTCCTGGTTAACAGAGTGACAGAAGCTTCTGGTAGTGTGACAGTAACAGTTCAGATGATAGAAGGAAGTGCGCAGAAACTGAAAATAGCTGAGCTGAAGTGCAGACATATCTGACAGAGACTAACAGACAATTAGCATTCAGCTGTGTGACGAGGGTGAGTATGAGCATCTGATAGTCCATGTTTCACTAGGCAATATGAAGCTATGACTTTAGTGCATTGTGTACTTTAGCTGTATTTTAATATAATCTGTTATTTAGATATTAAAGCAGAGTGTTTGCTGGATGGAAATGCATGTGTGAATACTGCTTGGTTACAACTAAAGATAGCCTTACCTGCCTGTTTCAGAGTAGGTACTGCTGGGCTAGTACAGAGTAGTGCTGAGACCCCACGCCACCCTTCACCTAACTATGGTGTCAAGAGTGGCCTTGTCTTGTTTTGGAGGTGCAAGTTTCAATTCAGCAGTAGTGGTTAGCAGGTGCTGAAAACAAGACAGAAGAAGCTGTCATAAACTAAAAAGAGACTGCCGTACTATGTTGCTTATTCATGTTATAATTCAGAACAAATTTGATTATGGGTGTGAGTGAATGTATTTGAGAGAGAGAGGCAGCATTGTGATGGTGAGATTATTTGATATTTAATATGATGAGCTTGCTAGTAAGCTAATTTCATCTAGATAGTGTGTATGTGTGTGTGTGTGTGCATAGTGATAAAGCAAAGTTGCCTAAGACAAGTCAAAGACATCTATATTTATGTGGCATAAAATACCAAAGACTTTTGAATCCAGTTGATTGTGTTTTATCCGATCATATTAGGAATACGTAGTGCACAAGGGATTTGGTGGGCAAACTTATCCATTATATCCTTACGCAGTTTGGGTCACTGAGCTGGTTTGATAATGACCAAGATACAGTAGCTGAGTGGAACGGATGTTGCTGGCAGGAAAAGCAAGGTTTATGCAAACTACAGCTGATGCTACACATCGCTTCATCTCTTCCCAGATCTTGCATGTTATAGTGGCATTGCTCTGGCCAGCATGGCAACTGTGTCCCCATTGGTGTGTGAATGGGTGAATTAGACTACTGTTCAAAACTTAGATTACTGGTACAGCGCTTTGGGAACCGTTTCGGTTGAAAAGCGCTATATAAGAAAGAGTCCATAGTGCTGGAGCCAAATGCTGCAGTAAAACTGATTTTCAATCCAAACCCAGAGCCTCGTGACACCACCAGCCAG